>BSBM01000814.1:3452500-3700535 GCA_027924585.1 Larix kaempferi | reverse complement strand
TTCCAGAATACATGAAAATTGATTTTTATTTTGTAATAAATCTAGCAAATGTGTTTATATCAATGCTTTTGCAAATTCAGAATCATATCAGTGGGTTTTAAAGGGTCAACATTGAGTATAGTGCAGTTGGGAGGTCTTTGGTCTTGGTTGGGCCAACAAGGTCATCATCATGGATGATGCACATGATCCTTATGAAGTTGAGTCTGATGCAATGGGAGAGAATATCCAAATTGAAAATGAAGAGACATAATCCAATGGTAGGAGAAACCAAGTGACTCCCCAGAAATTGCAAAGACCATGATGAGTGTAAGGGTGAGCTATAGACTTATAGAGCAGACAATGATAGGCTGCTTAGAGATCAAGAAGAGAAGAATAAGTTGAATGAAACAATGATCCAAAGTATGACATACATTCAGATAAATATTAAATCTGGACATCACTTAGAAAATTAGGAGAAGAGTGGGTGTATCTCAAGAAGGCATTCTCACAAGAGGTCCCATAGTTCAAGAAGAGTTTCTAGAGGTAGGTCATACACTCCAGAAATATCCTCTAGTGAGTTATCTGACTCTAAGGATTCCACTTAAGGATCAAGCTCTGCATCTCCTAGGAAGAAGAAGAAGAGGTATTCAAAGAAGAACTCGGATGAAGAATTCAGGAAGGCCAAACCTCCCACATTTGATGGTGAGATAAAATATGGTCAAGAAGCTGAGGCTTGGATTCTTGGGATGATGAAGTATTTCCAAGTCCAAGAGTACTCAGGGAATATGAAAGCAAGAGAGGATATCTTCAATATGAACGGAAGAGCATCTATATGGTGGGATCACCTTAGGCAAGTGAAGAAGATCAATGAAAGATAGATTGTGTGGAAGCAATTCAAGCAATACCTCTATGATAGGTACTATGATGGAAAAATTACAGAATTCCATGAGTTGAAGTTGGTCCAATAAAGCATGTAAGGACAAGAAGAATGAGAAGTTTGACAAGAGGAAGGGGATCAAGCCTCCTCATTTTAGAAATCATCCATGGTAGCCACCACATGTTGTGACAAATCCATATAAGATGATGGGAGACAAGCCAAGAGATCCACTTCAATGTTGGGGATGTGGAGATGACCATGTGATTAGGAATTGTCCACATCAGAAGGGAGTGCAAAGCAAGTTCGCACCATCCAAGAGGTTGAAACTGTGGGTCAAGTGGCAGGGACTATCCCTAGGATTTATGCAGCATTAGAGGACCGCTAATCATATCATCAATCAACTATGGTTGAGAATGAAGGTAATATTGCTAAGAAATATATTTCTATTTTGATTGACCCTGTCTCCACTCACAGTTATATTAGTCCTAAAATTGTTGAGAAATATGTGCTTTCAAGAAATCCAAGCATAGTAAATCATCGTTGGTTCAAATAGGCCTGGAAACCAAGAGAAAAGTTAGTGAGATGGTGGATAAATTCCCATTATAAATGGGTGGACTGTCCACTTATGAAAATTTAAATATTTTACCACATGGTTCATATAAAATTCTCATTGGAATGGACTGGTTGGAAGCACATAGAGTTAAACTTGATTGCTACAAAAGAGTTTTGAATGCACTAATGATGAAGGAAACCCAAAGGTTGTGAAAGGAATTCCCAAAGAAATTTCTGTTAGGCTTGTTTTAGCCATGTAATTGAAGAATTTTTGTAGGAACACTTTCCAATTGTATGCAATCCATATATTGGACAAATCAGAAAATGAAATTCCAAAATTGGAGGACTATCATGTGCTAGAAGAATTCAAGGATGTGTTTCCCGATGAAGTGACAAGACTACCTACCAAGAGGTACATTGATTTCACAATATATCTTGTGCTAGGAGCTACACCAGTGTCTAAGACACCTTACAGAATGAGCACACCATAATTATTAGAGTTGAAAATGCAATTGGAAGAATTATTAGAAATTTAATAAGTACATAAGGCCAAGTGTGTCTCCATGGAGAGAACCAATACTATTTGTAAAAATGAAAGATTGTACACTAAGGTTATGTATTTATTAGAAGTAGCTGAATAAAGTGATAGTGAAAAACAAGTACCCATTACCTCGAATTGATGTTCTTTTTTATCAAATGAGAGAGACAAAGGTATTTTCAAAGATAGACTTGAGGTCCAGTTACCATCAAGTAAGGATCAAAGAAAAAAAATATATTCACAGACAACCTTTAGAACAAGGTATTGACACTATGAATTTGTAGTGGTTCCATTTGATCTCACTAATGCACTAATTATCTTCATGTGTCTCATGAATATCATTTTCCACAAATATTTGGACAAGTTTGTTCTTTTTTTTTGGATGACATTCTTATTTTCTCTAAGAATGAAGAGGATCAGGAAGAACATATGAGAATGGCTTTGCAACTGTTAAGGGAGAATAAGTTGTATGCAAAGCTAAGCAAATGTGACTTTTATAAAAATAAAATTCATTATTTGGGGCACAATATTTCAGAAGAAGGAATATCAATGGATCCAGAAAATATTGAAGCCATTATGAATTGACCAACTCAAAATAATGTGACATATGTAAGATCTTTAATGGGTCTGGCTAGTTACTATAGAAGATTTATTGAAGGATTATCCAAGGTTGCACACCCAATCACTTCCTTGCAAAAGAAGGGAACAAATTTTGAATGCACCCAGAAATGTGAGTAAAACTTCCAGCTGTTGAAGAAGCTTTTTACAAGTGCCCCAATTCTGAAAATTGCAGACCCAAAAAAAGGATTTGTTGTGTGTACAGATGCATGTAAACAAGGACTTGGAGGAGTTCTCATGCAAGAAAACCATGTGGTGTGTTATGAGTCTGGAAAATTGTAGGAGCATGAAAAGAATTATGCCACACATGATTTGGAACTTGCAACCATAGTGCATGCCTTAAATATGTGGAGGCATTATTTAATGGGAAACAAATTCGAGTTGAGGACAAACTATTGTGGTCTGAAATATTTATTTGAGAAGCCAACATTAAATGTCAAGAAAGCTAGATGGATGGAATTTTTATGTGAGTTTGATTTTTATATCAAACACATAAAAGTAAACTAAAATAAAGTGGCTAATGCAATCAAAAGAAAAGTGCATGAAATGCATGTGGCATCCCTCACAAGTTGTCAATCAGATTTAAGATAATAGATTGTTAATTCTCTTGTTGAAGATGAATTATATGTGCAAATAAAGAAAAAAATTGCAGCATTAGAATTTAGAAAAGAGGTATGAAGGGTATAATTTGGAAGAGGATGGAATTCTTATTTATAAAAATAGAAAATATTTCAAATGTGGTAGACTAGAAGAGAATTGTTATGGATGAAATCCATAAAATGCCATATTTTGATCACCCGGTATATCAAAAGACAATTGCTACAACTAGGAAACAATGTTTTTGGTTGGGAATGAAAAAGGATATTGTTGAGTATATATCTAAATATATGAAGTGTCACCAAGTGAAAGTTGAGCATCAACACCCAACATGTTTGTTGCATCCTTTGTCAATTATGGAATGGAAATGGGAAGTGATTTCCATGGATTTTATTACAGGTTTTCCAATAACTGTGAACCAATATGATTCCATCATAGTTCTAGCGGATAAATTTTAATAACAAACACACTTTATTCCATTTAAATCAACATATAAAGAAGATTCCATTGCAAGGATTTTCATGAAGGAAATTTTCAGATTGCATGGATGTCCTAAGGCAGTAATTTCATATAGAGATACCAAATTTACTTCAAATTTTTGGAAAAGTATTTTTGTAGAATTGGGAACATAGTTGAATTTTAGCACTTCCTACCATCCACAAACAGATGGAAAAACTGGAAGAGTAAATCACGTGCTTGAGGAAATGCTTCGCAATAATTTGAGTCTCTTATTTTTTTGATGCACCAAACTATGGGTGAGGGTATTAAGTCTTTGCATGGTTGTATTTGACTCCATGATTTCAATTGAAAGAAATTTGGTCCTCCTATATTAATGAAGTGGTCGATTGGAAACCTTGAATTGACCAAATTAATCAAGACAAAAAACAAACATGACCTATCTAGTCTACATACAAATCACTTATACACTCCACTAAAAATTACCAAAGGTAAACAAGAAACAATAACACTCTCCCAAGAAATGGTTCAAGGTGGTTAGGAACTAAAATTGAGTCAGTGAAGATTCGGTCCATTCAAAAAAAAAAAAAGTATGAGAGACAATTATGATAACTCGCTAACAACAATCGCCCAAGGTGCAAGTATCGTCATGAAGATGGGAACCCTCCAAGGGATTTGAGACATATTCTAGGTGTTTGTATTGGTACCTTGAGCATTTCCTTTTCACAATCACCTATGTAAGAACTTAAAGAAATCCAACTAAGGCTACCACTTCACAAAAAGAAGTCATGAAAAATAGTCATGGGTCAAGTTTTTGCATATGGTAAAGGAATGTAGGACCAAGTCCTAGACCCAAAACATTAGAAAGAAATGGTGTCACCCTAAGTACATGGAACTTCATCTAAATTTCTCATACATGCATGGAAAATTTTAGGGGCTAATCTTATCCCATGGGATAAATTTAGGGGTTTTAAATTTTTAATGGGCTATTTGTTTATTAAAAAATCGTTAGGTATGATTAGCCCAAATTTTATTTATTTATTTTGAATGAATAGGAGGTTATCCCCATCGAATTTAAAAAGGGGATCCAAGATAAAACAATTTATCCCCTTTAAAAATGGATTTAAACCTCTATTCACCAACGAAAATCACTAGGAAGCTCCCATTCTCCCCTAGTTTCCCGAAATGAAGTTGAATAGGGATCTTTTTCCTTCTATCAATCATGGAGATTGAATTCAGAATTACATTCATCCATAATATATGGTTGAATCTTATTTTTCAAGTTGCTTAATGTCCACATGAGAAAGGTAGGTTATTTTACTAGGTTTTATAATTTAGTGAAATATTTTCAAAGATTATATAATTCAATGAGATATTATCCAAACAATTATACATAATATAAGATTTATAAAATAACCTTCATGTTTTCCTATATATCATGGGGATTCACCCATTTATTATACATAGAAATTGAGAGGGATTTCTTAAAATTTTCCCGTCAAACATGCAGACCCCACTAATCTAATAAAGAGGGGATAATCTATCTGCTTCCCTATATTGACCTAGTCCTACATGTGTGTGAGGTTCATTTTTATAACAAATGCCTTATGTTACTAATGGATTTTACATCTCCCTAGAAGTTCTAGTTCTTGTTTTATATGGACTTAGAGAGTTTCGTCTCCAATCCTACACCAAGGCTCTACACTTAGACTATGTTGGTTTTCTATAAAGAAAAAGTCTAATCCTTTTTAATTAACTATTTGTTTTATGGTCAGTCATTACTAAATAGGATTTTGAAGTGAAAATATTGATATTTTTAAAGACTTCATAGGAATACTAAAATTATAAATATTTTCATAAATTCAATCAATAACTTATTCTCATCTTTCTCAAAAACCACATATTCCTTTTAATTGCGAATCAAGTTAATTAACCTAAAGAATCTAGCTATTTTTCTTTTTTTTCTAAATCAATTTTTAGTTAACTCTTTCAAACCAAACCAAATATATGAAAAGTAACTTTCAATGCACTACTAATATGCACCTATAAAAAGAAAAAAATATTTATTTATTTATTTTCTTTTAAGACTCAAAATTAATTTCTAAGCACTAATTATGAGCTAATTCCTTACAACTAAGAGATATAGGATTTCAATCAACCTACCAGACCACTTTTAAAATAAAAATCCAAAAAACACTACAATTTTGTCATAGTTCACGAGGCATATGCTTCTTTCTAAAAGGAAAGAAGGATTGCACATGCTTTGTCTTTGAGTAAGTTGCATATATACTCACTTTTATTACACTAGTGCAAAATGAGAAATTAATGACTAAAAACTTGACTAAGATTCGACTATAAACGACTATTTTTGAGTTGGTGACTAATAGTATCCGATTTCCACTATCTTATCTCTAGTCGTATTTCACTAGTCATTATTTGGTTGACTTATTAGTCATTGATTTAGTCATTGATACTCACGGATTTAGTCATTGATTCAGTCATTGATACTCATTGATTTAGTCATTGATTGTCACAATTAATGACCAAATATACGACTAAATAAACTACTAGATGATAACATATTAATGACTAAGCTAAATATGACTAAATGTTAGTTGCGCTATAAGATACTGGAAATTAGCTACTAATAGTCATATATATGCAAATTTATTCATTTTCTTAGTCACTAATTTATGATAGGATATGGAGGAATCGAACCACCAATCTTTTTCCTATAATTAGGTAGGTGCTCTACCATTGAGCTAGCACCCTTTAGGAAGTTGTTGTTACTTGACAATGATGATATTCAAACAAATTTTGCATGGGAACAAAATGAATGTCAAACATATTCAAAAATAGTGCTTCAAGTACTAAAAGAATTCTAAGATATAGCATTTCAACTATGACAACGATGAAAATTCAAAGAAGAATGATCTTACAAACTATGCATGAGTACAATAATCCATGGTTGTACAAATTATCAGGAACAAAAGCAAGCTGCTGCCCTTCATGGACAGAAAAGAATACAAGATCCAACTTGCAATAAATTTGTTTTAATTGTCTATCAATTGTTGACCTCTCGATAGCTAGAGACGTTTGCCTGTCTGAGATCCAAAATACATACAATTATCTGCAACTTCACTTCTTCAAAACCAGTTGCAGTAAAAATTATTCTAGGAATTGTCTTATGAGCAACAACCACTTTTTGAACAACATGATGCCCTTTCATTTGTATAGTAGCAGGTATGCTGCTATTCATGGTAGGCTGACTTGCCATCCCGCAATACAATAATAGAATATAGATGAAGGTTTGATACATATGCAACAAAATTTTCAAATAAATACATGATAGGCATGAGTATTTATATGTTTACAAAATACAAACTTCTATATACAATTTACTTGGCCATAAAAATTTGCGAGTTCATCTACAGTGTTGATTTCAAATCAATGAATGGACAAGGTATATAGTTACAACAATCTATCACAACCTGAAAAAACTAGTATTTTCCCAATCTTATATCAGTTATGCCCAATAAAATAGACAATAGGAACGTCTCTCAAACCAACAAGATTACCAATAGTCACGACATGTATTTTGAATTATGTATCACCACTTAACTTTATCATAAAACAGCAGGATCATAGAAAAAGTAGAATCTCAAGCAGATTCATTAGGATTTGCCGGCACAGGTTTACACCATTACACACAATTAAAATTAGGGAGTCAAACAAACATTAACATCACAATTGTATAATATAGGCGCTTGTTAAAGGTTGGAAAACATCATAACAAAAAAGTGCACCTGTTCTTTATCTTAGCAGCCATGGTCATGAAAGCCTGCTCCACATTTGTTTCATTCTTCGCACTCCAAAAATGGAAGACAATCTCATAAGCAAATGCACAAAGAATGTCAAGAAAAATGTAGACTGAAAAGTGACAAAAAAAACTAACCCTTGAGATTAATAGAAAAAAGAATCTACAAGCCAAGTCAACAAACTTAAGACCACAAACTACCATAGTGTTGCAATTAACAAAAACAGAGCACCAACAACTTCAAGGCACACTCATATTTAAATCCTCATCAAGTCAAAGACAATGATGCATACAATGAAACACATAGCAGTGCACATGATGCCAAAGCTACTCAACATTTAACATTACCTTGGCTGTATCATAATCAACAGCTTTATTAGCAGTCAAATCACATTTGTTTTCAACAAACAACTTGTTGACATTCTCACTCGCATAGCGATCAATCTCATTCAACCATTGTTTCATATTATTGAAACTCTCATGATAAGTAAAATCATAAACAACCTGCCAATAGAAGAAAAATATCATTATAAAGCCATAAATTTAAATAAATAATGGAGTATACCAAGGATACCAACAATCAACAGCTACTCAACATTTAACATTACCTTGGCTGTATCATAATCAACAGCTTTATTAGCAGTCAAATCACATTTGTTTCCAACTAGCAACTTGCTGACATTCTCACTCGCATAACGATCAATCTCATTCAACCATTGTTTCACATTATTGAAACTCTCATGATCATTAACATCATAAACAACCTGCTAACAGAAGAAAAATGTCATTATAAAACCATAAATTTAAATAAATAATGGAGTATACCAAGGATACCAACAATCAACAGCTACTCAGCATTTAACATTACCTTGGTTGTATCATAATCAATAGCTTTATTAGCAGTCAAATCACATTTGTTTCCAACAAGCAACTTGTTGACATTCTCACTTGCATAGCTATCATTCTCATTCAACCATTGTTTCACATTATTGAAACTCTCCTGATTAGTAACATCTTGAACAACCTACCAACAAAATAAAAACATCATTATAAAGCCATAAATTTAAATAAATAATGGAGTATACCAAGGATACCAACAATCAACATCTACTCAACATTTAACATTACCTTGGGTGTATCATAATCAACAGCTTTATTAGCAGTCAAATCACATTTGTTTCCAACAAGCGGCTTGTTGACATTCTCACTCGCATAGCAATCAATCTCATTCAACCATTGTTTCACATTATTGAAACTCTCATGCTCAGTAACATCATAAACAATGTGCCAACAGAAAAAAAAAAAATGTCATTATAAAACCATAAATTTAAATAAATAATGGAGTATACCAAGGATACCAACAAACAATAGCTACTTAGCATTTAACATTAGGCTTGGGATCCAAAGACTACTTGGGTTGTTTCGATTTAGGTTTACAATGGGTGCAATCAGAGATGTGATGATCTTGGGCTTGGCACATAAATAGGCATTTGGAGGGTTGAAATAGAAGAGTTCTGCTAGGAAAGCGCATTGATGGTGAAAACTAAAATGAATAGGGGAAACTTCTGCTACATATCTACTTCAACACAAATCCCACAGGTTGGCTGAAAAGGATTTGAGACAATCATCTAGGAATAAATCCACAAATCCTTTGGGTGAACAAATCCACAAATGGGTGAAGGTCTCCAGGCTGCCTTGGGAATTCAATCCATAAAGGGTAGTGTGGCTGGGATCAACCATCAAGGTTGAAATCAAAATGCCAAGATAGTACATAAGCCAACGAACCAACAATGTTTGAAGTGCCATCAGAGTTGAAAAGTAGACAAACATACTTAGAGCCCAAGCCCTAGTGTGAGTTCAAAGAAATACCTTTAGTCTTCCAGTTCAATATCACCTATTTTTTGAAGGCCTATTCATCAAGCATTTGTTGCAAAAAAAAAAATCTCGTATGCTTGAGATTTTGACATCCCTGCTCATATTCTTTGTTGGGATTCATGAAAAAATTTAAGTCCTCTAGATATCTAGTTGGTTCACCTAAGTGCTATCAGGATTTGGCATAGACTGCATATTTTTAACACCAGCAAAAAGAATAAGTTCTAGGTTAGGGATTGCATGCACCTCCACCTCCTCAATTGAAGGAGAGGGTTGCTACAAATTGACCGACACTCAATTTCGCTTGTCAACAGATGCATGGACAACTCATTGAGGGTAGACAATCCCAGACAATTGTCGGGACCCTTCCTTATGGTTGTAGAAGGACCACAATCAATGTAATAATCCAAATCCTCCTGGAGTTGCAAACAGCTTTCCACAGACATAAGCATAACCTCTTCCTCAACCACCATAGAGCCAAATTGATGGATCCCCTAGTGAAGAGAGAAATCCTCCATAATAACTTCTTGTGATTCCACATTTACTGAAAAGGATCAAGCATGCAGCGCCAAGCTCCCATTGAATGAGCACACCACTGATTTCTTTTCCTCAGAGTCATCAAGAGGAATGAAATCATGTATGGGACTACAATCTCGGGGTTTACTGCGCCTGGAATACTCTTGCCGTTCACAGAGAGGGTTCACAAAAAATCAACCTCTCTCGAACCTGATACCATCCACTTGAAGTGATCTGGAGAGGGGTCTCTCGGATTACATTGAAGAGAATTCACATCAGTGCGTTCTTCATCAGAATCAACTTCTCCAGTAGTCGTACAGCCTTCATATGGCAAGCTGATTGTCTTGGCTTGCCATTGCTAATCAGCCCCAGATCACAGCCTCTCTCTCCCTGCAGCCTCTATCTCCCTCACCCTCCTCCCCTTCACGCAATTTATCCATTTTCAGATCCAATATATCAATCATTTATAGTCAAGAACAATATTTTCATATAGTCCATCTCAACTACATAGCAACAAAAGAATGTTAGTAATGATTAAGTGAAGAGGTATAACATAGAACCTTTGAGAGTTGATTTATAGAGCTCTGCTAAAGATGCATAAGATAGATGAAATTTTCAGATTTAATCTGTAAAGATTAGCCACAAAAGAGGTGCAGTATAGTTGGAATTTTCACAGTTAATTTGTAAAGATTTGACACGAAAGATGCATTGGATAGACAAACTTTTCAGATTTCATTTATAAAGATTTGGCACGACTTCCACATTGTTCTCTATTTCTTCTTTTAGAAAACGTCTCCATAATGAGTTAGCTGTACAATTTCAAGTCAAAGGCACTCCCCATACAGAGATACGAGAGGCTGAGTTTGAGGCAAAATATGACCTAAAGACTTTTCTCTTACCGATTGGGTAGAATCATGTCCACTTGTTTTTTTTCTTTTGTATCAGATTTGTTTCGGTTAATATAGGTAGCATTTTCCCAAAATAAATATTTGCTAGAAGTTTGAAGCTTTCCCTTATATAGTATATGCCAAAAGCATGTATGCATCTTCACCCTGACTTGCAGCCTGCTTTTAAAATATCGAGCTTTGATTAGTCTTTAGTTTTGAAGGAAACGGAGTTCATCAAGTCTATGTGGCATCATTTGGTGATTTTGGACCAGTTATAAACTCTGACCACTGGAATCTACAGGCTACCATAAACTTCAAAATAAAATTTCATTGACATTCAGAAAGGAAACATTGATAATATCAGCTTGACAACCTGTAAAATGCTCCCAAGCTCAGAACCAGTCCTTTGCAGTCAACCTATAGCACCGATAAGAGCTATTTTAGGACATGTTTATCTACAGAGTTTTGTTTCAGAAGAAACATCTGGGGTTGCTTTTGGAATTCTCAAACACCACTAATTTCAGAACTACAAAGTATTGAATCCCTTATGTCAATTGTCCTTACAGTCAGCGGTAGTATAAGTCTATGGTAGTCTACTGTTAATGCATTTGTTCCTACTTACTTCCACAGTATATTCTTGTAACAACCCATTTTGACTGTACTCAATTAGTGAAAAGATCACCTGGCTTGACCATTCTGAAGGTATTTTGAACTCGTTAGAAATACTAAAAGTGTGTTCTTTGTAATGAATCCGGCTGTACTATTGACAGAAACAAATACATCTCAATTTGCTTAAACTTAGAATTTTAGAATGAACTGAACAATTCCTTTTCAAGTCTTCTTGCATAAGGATGTTTGAAAAACAAAAAACATATTTCATATTTGGTGATATTTTTAGTGATAAACTGCATCTATGTTGTATATATGCTAGCATATTCAGTTTCTCCGAATAAGAGTCCATCAGCTAACATGTTGGTGATTCCAATATTTTGCAATTCCATTTTTTAAACAATGCATGTCAGAATTGGCATATAGATTTTGTCACAAGATTTACTCTATCTCTTTTCTGGTACATCAGAGCCATCCATTTCTATCACATTTGCAAAACCAGGAATAGCTTTCTCGTAAAACAATTTAGTGTACACAAAATGTGCAAGTTACCACTATCGAGATCATTCACTTAGAATCTTAGTGGCAATAATAAACAACGAAGTTTGTTATTAGAAATCTTGTAGAATCAAATAATTCCCATACACAACACTGCCCTGGTCAGAGATATTTACATGTCCAGAACTTGGCCCTAAATCATCTCAGGGGTAAGACCTGATTCTATCATGGACAATATTTACTAATCAAGCATTGTTTTAACTTTTAAGAATGACATAATAGACTCTGGAAAAACATGGACTAATTGTACATTAATTTTGTTTACAAAGAATCCCATTCCTTACAATCCACACTTTCATGTCAAGAGATTACATACATCTTGAATGATGTTGAACACATCCTTAATTGCCAAAGGTATAATGCCAGGAGACTTCTGATCACCCTGCAAAAGAATTAACAAACAATAAGAGTTGGCTAAAGACCAGAACAAGATTCCCATGGAATACTTTGCCTTCCAAGCTATAATTCTTGATATTGTTCATGCAAAAGGCATGTTGCTAGATATATTACTTCCTGCAAGAAAATCCATCTTTGTCAAAAATACAACGTTGCAGTAGCTACTAGCAAGGCAAATGTAATTTTTGGTAACGAACAAGATGCAGTATGAAAAGTTTCAAGTAGTCAAAACTGTCCATGAGAAGAGACATAATAAAGGTAATGTGCCATTACTTTGGCTTTGTTATGTAGAACATGTTACTAATGCTTCATCAGGTTGCCATGCTTAGTTTGGAATTTAAAAGCATGTCCTATATTGCTCTATTCATTCCATGATGTCCCAGTGTCATATTACAGCTCCAACATACTCTTCTAAACTGTTAAATATATATCATCTAAAACCTTTATTTATAAATTGGTTCATCCTATGTTTTCCCCTTTTTTCTTTTCTTTTTTCCCAATATATTTTCCTTGTTTTACTTTTTGTCATTTGAATGTTTTGATCATCTTTCTTGTGCTATTTTATCCACTTAATACATGCAATACATGCTAGTCCAGTTTACCCTAAAGGAAAAAATAGCTAATTGGTTGCATAATGCACAGAGAGGGAAAGAAAGTTAGAGAAAGATAATATAGTCATAGAGAAAGAAAGAGACCAAAAACATCAACAAAAACATCTCTCCCATAGTGCCACCACTCGCCCTTCCATAGAAGGAAGAGAGAATGTCAAGATGAAAACAGCCACTCCAAGGCCACCAATCAGAACTCCAATTTTTTACTTGGAGTAACTTGGAAATTAAAAAAGGTTATATTATGGGGCCACGCCACAAAAGTAGGTTTCTAAATAGAATCACAAACCACAAGCATAGCATTGCATAGTGAAAAAAAGTACAAACCTGATTTTGAAGATAGAGTAGAGGCACATGGGTGTTGTAAACTTGAACCACAATTAAGATTATTATCCGTGAAACTGCAGGCATGACACTACAATCATGTTAACTGCTACAAGAGCAATGTGAAATGAAAATGTAAGATACTATTTTAGCAGTAGTGCAATTCAAAGTGAATTTCATTGCAAGCATAACACTAAAATCATGTTAACTGCTAAAATATCAATGTGAAATGAAAATATAATATACTATTTTAGTTCTAGCTCAATTCAAAGTGAATTTCCTTTGAATGCATTCTAACCAAGATATATGTTGTTCATACAACTACATCTAGCCACTCTTTACACCAGGAAATTTGTAGATTTTACCATCAATATCTCAACAACGCTATACTCATTAAATTTTATATTGTAGCATGTGTAAGACAGTGATCAATCACCTAAATTGTACTTGACCTTATCAGAATCATGATGGTTTCTTAATATAAAATTGATGACACATTAAAGCTTTCTAGCCAAGTTTTCATGACACAGTAAGGAATTTGATCAGATGAAAATTAACTACACTTATCTAACCTGCTAAAAAAAATGCCTTCTTACTTGTATTTAGCTACTTTAAATATAGCTTCCGGAATCTTTCGAGTGAGATCGTTTGAGGATACAACCCTAAACACCAAGCAGGTTCCAGTGTCAACAAAGCTAAACGACATTTCTATAGCTCAAAATCCAAGATATTACTAAAGAGAACATAGTTATACAACTAAACTTCCAAAAATGAAATAAACCCCTGATAAAATGCAGTAACCAACTCTTACAATTCTATCAAATTTGGAATCGCTGCTTATGAAGGCGGGATCTCTCCACCAAGTTTATTGTTTCTTATCACCCTGTTTCTTAGTCAAAGAGGAGAAGTATGAGAAGAAAAATAAGGTATAGATGCTTACATTAAGTGCACAACAAATCGAAAACATATAGATGGCAAGAAACATGAAACTCAATATTACAGTTGACATTTTCCTTAATATTCCCAAAGTTATCCCCAAGTAAAATGCTATAGTATATTTAAATAGGTACAGTTAAATTTTGTGATTGCCTTCGTAAAAAATCCATATATCATTCCCTTACAGATATTGAAGATTACGAAGCTAGCCCAAAGAACCGGGAATATCCCCAATGAGATTGTTTTTTTCCATATTCAAGTTCCGTAAACTTGTCATGTTACCCAGTTCACTTGGTAGCGTGCCAGAGATAGACTTCAATCATGTTATTGATGAATAGTGTTTATTTTCTAACTTGCAACATCAATTTGCATTCCCAACAGAGCAGACAAAGTCAGACCACAGAAAATAGCAGAAAAGCTATACATGGTGCTTACTCAAGGATTAAAATGATTATGGGTGACATTTTTTCTGATGGTAAGTTTGTTTTCAGTCTGCTGATCTCTTGCAGAGCCATTTTGTTTATATTCTCAAAATACAGTTTAGTTTGTTATGGTCACAGTATTAATTTATTAAATATCTTTCAGGGAATTAGAGGAAGACTCATCACTCTCTTAAAGTTTACTGATTTGGCATTTGTCTGGTAGCTGGTTGCCAAAGGCATTAAGAGATTTTTACAAAATTGTTGCTTATGTCAAATGTATCCAAAACAAATGGTTCTAATATTTCAGAGGCATCTTCATCTTCGAAATTGACAAATAGAAGAGTAAAATGATAGATGGTTATGAGATTGATCAAATCTTGTTTCAGCCTCTATCAAAACATTAAACGATGAGCAGTACCAACTGTACAAGTTAGTACCTCGAATAAAGATGATAATTTGATTAGATAAAGTTGTGGCTACCAATCAGCAATTATATTTTCAAGATGAAAACATCGAATGATAGGCCATGCAAATCTTTAACAAGGATTTTACTGCACAAGATCATGTTTTTAGATCACCTGTTAAGTTCTATGTTTGTCATGGTAAAATTGAAAATAAGTCCATTCAGTGAAAACACCATGATCAATATGCCATGCAAGGTTTTATAATTAAGAGAATATCATAAATATTGTGTAACAATACACAAGAACTATTGATAATATTTGACACAATTAACAATATGAACTCATAAAACTATTAATTAACAACTATGAGAACCATCAATGTTCCAATGTCGTAGCTTGGCAAATATTTTCCTCAATATTTGGAGAACAGAAATGCCCCAATATCAATTTTTACAAGTTTCATATTGATTTCTAGGCCATTTCAAAAATGGTAACAAAAGGAAGATGAGGCATTTTCAGTGACAACACAACAAATTTACATTTTCACATTTTCAGTATATGCCTTGCTCTTACAATGACAACTTGCACCAAAGAGATTGCAATATCCATCACAATCCAGATTTGCGTAGAAGGAAAATAACAGGCATTCCTCAACTCTCGATAACCAATTTGATATCCAAGCTATCTTACTTTGGGTCAAGCTCATGATCAATTCGTGGAAACAATGGAAGTGGAAGCAGCGTTGGTAAGAGAAATTTCTGAGTTTGTATTTGTTTTGGGTGTATTGGTATTGCTATTAACAAAAAGAAAATTCACTCGAAGGATGCTGCAACTAGCATCGTGGTCTATTTGCTTGGACAACTATGGAATAAACATAAGAAATTTTATCCAAATATCAAGTTAAATGAAATCCAATGGCTCTATGTTAAAGTTGAGTGAGTGAGCAAATCAACTCACAGATTTGTTGGAAGCTCATTGAAAAGATTTGAATATGGTAAATGTTTCATTCTGTTATTACAATGAAGATATAAATCCATACTCTTGTGGATGTATTGAACGTTGGAGTCTGTAAGTGTCGCCATTCATTTGTTGATTTTTTTTTAATGTCAATCGTTCTCCCACAGAATGGGATGATCTCGTGTCATAATCAACTATCTCTTCAAAAGCAATTTACAGTTAATGGCAACATGCAATGACTTGTTGATCCAGTGAGGGACGCATCTACAGGTCTAGCTAATGTTAGTCACGCTTCTTATCATGATGGAGGTGATGCACTTAAAGATGATGATCATGGATGTTCAACTCTACTGCTAAATCAATGTAAACATCAAAAGGTCATTCAAAGAGATGAAAATTTGACATGTTCGGCATCTTATCTTCATCAACTTGGGGAGGATTTATTGTTCCTTGCAGTAGATCCATTATATGGAATTAAAAGGACGCTTCCCACAGGAAATATGCTTCGAATCAGGTATTTTTTTATTTTGCATAATTTGAATTTAAGGTTAAAAATGGATGTTTACCCTGGTTGATGATAAATGTATTGCTGGCTTAAAACGGCTTCTTGTCAGGTTATTTTCAGGATGGCTCACTAAATGTGCATCGCATCACACCCAGGTTTTTCACCTTTCTACCGTTAGGCACCAAACCCAGAGCGAAGAAAGGGCAGGGTTAGTTAAACAAAGACGCCCAAGCCTTTTTTATTTACTACGATGAATCCACGTCGAGATCTAAGACCCTGGTTTTTCATAAAATTAAGGGAAACATCTAGGAATATCGAACCTTGTATTCATATTGAAGTTAAAGATGATAAGAAAAAGGCTGACGTAGTACAAGGGCCTTTGATTTCCTGGTCAAGCGATAAAAATGTTAATGTTGAGAATGAATCTAACAATTTGGTGGTTCAGTTGGGATCAAATGGGTTTGCTATTTACCTGTGTTCCAATGCAAAATCCATTACTAAGCTTTCCAATATTATGATCGAAAATAGAAAGACGAAAATCCAGGTCATTCTAAACATGACAAAGAAACAAAATTAATCTTCCCACGATGTACATACCAGAATCTCGTGGCTTCCAAAGTCCCCTCGCAGCCCCCAGTCATTATGTAACATAACGGTGTGCATCACAACTCCATAAAAAGACATTCAGATTGCTGACTTCATATCAATGGTGAAAGTCGATCTTGTCTAGATCAGAGACTGTCAAATCATTTTCCAACTCATTATGCCAGTGATTTATCTCGCAAAGCCTCCAGCTGGGCAGGGAATTCTGCGTGCCTTTTGAGAACAAGGATTAAAATCCCAACACAGATCCAGAATACGTATTGTGATCACTGGCGGTCTCAAACAAAGCTTATGGAACTCATACGTGAACTTGTGCTAATCTGCAACGGCCGCGACATCAAATGCTTCTATGTTTTCTCAACAACAATGGATTTACGTTGGAGGGAATGGATCAATTTCCTCATAACACCAGCAGTATTTGTAACATTAGGATCGAATTCACCGAGAGAGATTGCCGACAGGAAGGAATAAGAAATACTAAATGTAGAGCTATGTAGAGCCCAGGTCACGAGGGGGTTGTAAGGATTATCAAACTAAGAAAACCCTAATATCATTTTCCTGGCACCGAGATGTTTGTAGATAAAACTAAAAGCAATAATAATAATATTATCCCAGAAACCACAGTGCAAAAATGAGGGTTACAAAGTATATCTTACCAAGGAAAGTGATTCCATTACTCCCAACTTGCATTCTGGACTAAATTGCAAACCCGGCGTGAGTATAAGTCAACCCCTCTATACAAACCCTGCACAGAAAGTGAACATAATTAAATAAAGGGATCAATAGAATCAACTCCCAGGGAGAAGCAAGTGCTTAAATATGCTTGCGTAATCAAATAGAGAGCAGAGTGAAGGTCTATTTTTTCCTTACCTCCAAGGGAGTCCCACCAGGTGACCAAAGGACCATCCAATGTCCAGTTTTCCACTCATGTTAATAGCGGAGATGAGTATAGAAACCCTTGTCACCCTCGTGAACCAATAGTGAACTAGAAGAATAGTGATATCACGATATCAAAGGGCATGCAAGCCTCCACAGGATAACTCATGCCCTTATTCCAAAGTCTATGTTTCCCCGAAGTTTGTTCAAGTCCCGTAATTATGTTCTGTTAATGGCATAGTTCTAGTTTTATGGTGACAGATCCATGAAGGAATCTGGGCGGGTAATTAAATAATAGTCTATCGTTATCCTTCGAGATAGTTTCCTTAGCTCCCTTCGATTACAATACTATATTTTGGTGTGTGGTTTTCTTTTTGGTCAACAAGAATGGATATTAGGTCTTGAATAAAGAGAGCCCACGATCTGCGGAGTTAATTTAAAAACATTTGTTTCGGTGAATGCAAAACTTCTCTCCCAAAAATACCGGACAAGACAAAGATATTGCTAAGGATTACCGGTTATGTTGTCTAAACAAAATACAATTGCCTAGAATGAAAACCTTAAATACTTCCAAAATATTGTCTACTAGGACCTTAGAACCTTTTCCAAATGATTGTCTTATTAAAAAACACTGCATTAACAGAAAATTCACAGTTCCAAAATCACTGTCAAGCCTCTGAACATAAGTGTCAATGTTAGGTCATAATAACTTTAAAATTAACAGGGCCTTCTAGATTTTCTAACGTGTGACCAACCTACCTTGGAGAAAATCGCTAAAACCGGATGACTTATTTAATTCATCTTTCACCACTTTACACAGGCACTAAAATATGAAGGATTTGGTCAAACTTTCGCTTTACTTAACTGAAGATTGTGGGAACATGAATTCTCGAATCGTGAAATTCTGATACATGAATATATCAATTTAAGAAAGGATCAATGCAAAGGCCCTTACTGAATCATATCGGCCCTAATCCCTTTCGAACATTCAAGTGAGGCCAAATGTCATAGTTTTTGGAGCCGTAGTATTCTAGAAATAATAAATATGTCAAAGGCAAAGTCCATGGTTTCCACTTTAAAAAATTAAAATTTTTTTGGTGAAATCTGAATAGTAGGATGTAAAATGAGGCCAATTTACTTCATTTGGGAAGCTCGCAAGCAACTATTTCTGTTAAGTTTAGAAATAGCTGCTACATTTAGGTATGCTCAAGTTAAATTCTCAAAGATCTGCCAAAATCTTACATAATTATGGAAAGCTCCATAGAAAATTGAAACTCCACCTAATCTAAAAATTATACCGAATAAAACCCTAGATCTACGGTAAAACAAAACAAGAATTTAGTCCACTGACTTGGATCGCAGAGCGAGTAAAAGTGGTCGACCTCTGCAAGAAAATAAAAAGCAAACAAGAATTTAGTCCACTGACTTGGATCGCAGAGCGAGTAAAAGTGGTCGACCTCTGCAAGAAAATAAAAAGCAAACAAAATGTACGAAAGATCAATGAGCGGAGAAGCAAAATTGATTGAAACTAATCAAACTTTAGAGAGAAAAGAACAAATTTAAAAATAAAAAAAGAAGAGTTCCTTACCAGTGGTAAGAGCAAGAGCACAGGTGATGGCAGTTCGATGGCCTCTTTAGTCTCTAAACACCTCTTCAACAGTGCGAGGGTTTGAAGAAATTGAGGTGGCAGTCTTCATGGCAAGCACCCCGCTTATAATAATAATAACAATAATATAAAAAAAATTGGATGCACCTCTTTTAGACACCTGCGTGTTGAGACCATTAAGTGAGGAACACTGTTGCATGCTATATCTGCGTGTTGAGACCATTAAACCATGAATTAAAAGATTAAAGAAAACCCATAAATAGAATGGAAGCAAAGTGATAAGGGTAGGAATTGTTACCTGAATCATGATTGTGCTATAGTTGTTGAGCTAGGGTTTCGAACCCACCCCAAAGATTAACCATGGAAGAGATGGAAAATAAATACCCAATTCTAAACCCTCAACAGTTGTTAATCGGCATCACAATTTCCTCAACGGGCGTCAATGGTGGCTTCACAAAGGTCAGAGTTAGTTTTAGCAAAACAGTATGATAAGTTTAAAAATAAAAATGGATGAGTGGGCCGAAGACTAGTGTCTTATCCGTTGGGAAAATGGGATCAATTCAAGGTTCAATGGGAAGCCATCCGCCATCCTATTGAGGAAACTATGGCAATTGAGACTAAATGTACAAGCTACAATTATGGAAATATGTTGAGGCTTCAACATGCCCATGTTAAACGGTTTTGGGATTTGGCCTCCTCCTCCTCCTTTATCTGACTACAAGGCCTTTTTCAACAGGACTTCTCAGGAACATGGTTTTTTTTTGTGGTGTTAGGTCTCTCATTATTTAATTTGGAGCTAGATCGTCATTTTAATTTATGGTTAAATTGTGGTTGATCGAGACCAATACGAAAGGAGAGCTATTGGCGCTCTGGCCTGTCCTCTTTTTTGCGAATTCTCAACAACTTTCTTTACACCATATTGTTGGTGTCTCTAAACTTGTAGTTGATTGGGTGAAAGGTCTATGCTCTTTAAAGGTGATGGAGCTCTCATCTTGGATGGCTCATGTTAATCTTCTGCTCAAAGCCTTCCCTGATGTATCTATCATGCATATCTTCAAGAAGTTCAACACACATGCAAACGCATTATCCAGAAGTGGTCTTGTGGCCTCAGAGGGGTTTATTCATTTTTAGGAGTGGTGCAGGGTCTACCTTTTTCCACGGGAAGTTTTCATGTTTTTGGCTCATATATGGAGACCTTTCTCTTCATTTCTATTTTTTTGTACTTAGCGGTTATATATACCTTTCTTCTTTTCTTTTTGGTTTTTTCCCCATTGATGACTTTTCCATCCATCTGCATTGTTAAAATTTAGTAAAATATTGTACAAATTCATTATCAAAATTGTAATTCTCCATTCTCAGTGTGACAACTAAAAATGACTAACATAAACGACTAATTCACATTAATCGTTTTTAGCTAGTCATATTTATATTCCCGTGACTAAATTAGTCATTTATGTTAGTCATTTTTATTTTAGTCACTTGTTATCTAATCATATATTTTATCCCGTGACTAAATTAGTCATTTATCTTAGTCGTTTTTTGTTGGCTTATTTAAAATTACTCAATTTTAGTCATTTATCCCTTGAAAAAATAGTGGTGACTAAATTTTTTAGTCTCCTAGTCACTTATCTCTCATTTTGTACTAGTGTTAAGTGCAAGGAGTGTGTGTGTGTGTGTGTGTGTGTGTGTGTGTTACTGTGTCCAAGAACATGCAGATATACAAGTTGGAAAGTATTAAAATTTGAAGAAGAGGAAAAATGAAAGGTATTAAAATGCAATGCTATAGTAATCTACTCAAAGAATCAACCAATATGATTAATGAATCATGACGTTAACGATAAAAATATAAAAAATTAACCTAAAGGAGAAAAAAATAAGAGATTTTCCCCTAGTATAGTTGCCATTTTTGTTAGCGAGAATAACCCCTAATGGCTTAGAGTTAACCATTAAAAAAGTACAAAGAAGACATTAATCTATTTCTCAAGATTAGAAAATTATACGAATATAACTACCTAACATAATGAGGGAAGAAGAAACTTGTATCCAGTCAATTGTCCTACTAGAGTCCTTTAAATAATGACATAATTTAATTGTTCACTAATTCGAGTGTTCCAATAACCGAAACACAAAGAAAATACAACCTTACTCCAGCTTTTATGGTTATAACAACAAATTTATAACAAATTTATAAAAGTAGTTATAACTAATCTTAATCACCTAATAAAAAAGATGATTATTATCCCAAACAAACATTCAAGTACAAAATGACGAAATATTGACACTTATATATTTGAGGGTGGAGGGTGTAGTGGAAAGAGGATTATCTTATTGTCGTCACCTTTATCACCTGGATTTGGGTTCCTCTGTCTTGGACCTATTGTAACCTATAAACCTAATTCATAATCCTTTACTATTATGGAATGGGAGGCTCTTGGAAGAGGAAACTCTCAATTCCTAGAAAACTGATCACAAAATTATGAACAATTTCTAAGTCTATTGATGATACCAATACTTAAAATATCTTTGAAATTATCTAGAATTAAGGTGCTCCTTTAGTCTCTCCTCGTGTTCCCCAACCAATGACTCTTTTATACCAAAGAAAAGTAGTTTAAACAATCTAGAAAGGAAGTTAAGGCATGTACATGTATAAAAAGGCACGTTCTTTATGTTCAAGAGCACACATTTAATGTGTATTTAATATTTTTTTTGCAAGAATGGAAGGTGCATATTTACACATGTTTCTTTTGAAAAAGGTGTGTATGTACACTTCTTTACTTTATAGAAGGTGCATATATACATGGCAAACTGTGTTTTTTAAATAATTTTTCCAAAAAATAAAGATATTTTAAATGTCAATGCCATGCCCAACAAGTTATTATTAATGAAGAGGAAAAATAATATTGTAACAAGTGTGTTTCCCATATCACTCCATAAATAAAATGGTTAATGAACACCAAGTTTGTTATCATGTTTTAACCATCATATTTAAATCCATACATCATAAATATCAATGTACCCATGTAGATGTGCTACATTTTTTGAGGGCCAAAGTCTCTAGAAATTGATTTATAAACGAAGATGTATGTAAATATTTCATGCTAAATCAATCCATCTCTATAGCTTACATACAATACAATTTTAAATTTAGAATCCCCATAAAAATATACAATATGTGATCTTTTGAAATCGTCAACTTGTGACATACAATACAATTTTAATGTAGAATCCCAATAAAAATATACAATATGCGATCTTTTGGAATTGTCAACTTGTTGGTGTGTTGGCTATGGACCAAGATAAGCATAGTTACTATCAAGCTTTTTTTTATTATATGGTTTGAGGCATAATATTCAAGACATTAAAAACCAAACGAATAAGTAAAAAAACCAAACAATTCTAAAAGAATTAAAAAAAATTCTATGATCAAACATGTAGGAAATAAGGAATGTTCTTGTTCTATTAAAATTTGTTCTAAGATGAAATAAGTAAGTAAGAAAGGAGGATTTTTTATTATATGGTTTGAGGCATAATATTCAAGACATTAAAAACCAAATGAATAAGTAAAAAAAACCAAACAATTCTAAAAGAATTAAAAAAAATTCTATGATCAAACATGTAGGAAATAAGGAATGTTCTTGTTCTATTAAAATTTGTTCTAAGATGAAATAAGTAAGTAAGAAATGAGGAACGCCCTTGTTCTATTTACATAACACATGCATAAGGGTAACCGAATTTATAATCATTTAGTAACCCAAATTATTTATTAGAGTAATAAGCAAACAATTAGGTTAATGGAAGCGAGGTAGTGGTATAACCTTGATTAGAGTGTGATTCCTCAAATGAGTGGTCAATGTTCTAGCACATACAATATATTTATTAATGCAACCCGAGCCATAATAGTCGCTGATTGAAGTTGGATGGTCATACACAAAATGTGTAAAGTGTCTTCCATGTAGTGACCCCATTTTCCAGGTCCTACTCAGAACAATTTTCCAAAACTTAAAAAAAATAAAATAATCATTAAAGTGCATGATCAATAATAAACATCAATAAATTCAAGAATTTACAAGTAAACACATAAACATAGAACGTGTACTATAGGTCAAATTTGCTGCTGGAGGAGGAGTAGTTGTTGTCTGATTTACCGAAGACCCCTAGGTTTGTTGGGTATGTTTTATATTCTCTGCATGTATGTGAAGGGGAGAGTGCCCCTGTCAGCACTGCGCATGACGATCCCTCCGGAGAGTGTGCCTAGCTGGTTTTGGTTATTTTGGGGATTTTTCTAAAAATATGTGATTTAATCCCGGTTAAGGGATTGGGGTCTATTTACTAATATGGGTTAACGGATTAGGGTATTGGATGTTGCAGAATACCTATATTGTATTGTGAGTGATTCATAATTAAATAATGAAAAGAATAGGAGGTGTGGCTCCAAGGTTTGTTGGTTTTCCTGGTTAAGGGTTTCCAGGGTAAATTTCTATGTACTATGTGTAAATGCTCTAATGTAATCTCTGTTTTGCTTAAAAGAATCTGTATTCTTTTCTTCCCTACACAGGTTTAAAACTTACACAGTTCACATCCCTACCATATCGGGGGTACTCTTCTTTCCCCCGAACCCTCGAGCAAGTGGGGTTGTAAGAACATGCAATCCCTAGCTTTCCTTTGGGATCTCCCAATCTTTGGACAAGCTGTCAACCCAACTTCAAGGAATCACACTTAATCAAAATATCTATTACACTTCCCGTCCAGCACTAAGGAGAAAGAGAGATCCTCTCCCTCCCCTCCCTTTCTTTTATAACCAAAACTTCCATGACATGTGTCTTTCCATGCAAAAATAATCTTTAATTCAATAATTCATTTAATATTTAATCTCATGCAGCAAGTGTCACTCCGACATCATTGTGCACCTAAATCCCTTAATTGTCTCATTTTTGTCTCCCCAGTCAATTTCCTAATTCCTAAATCAGTGGGTGTAGGTGGAGCGGTCTCTATGTGAATATTGTTTTAACTTTGCTCTATAAAATTTAAATTGAATATTAACTGCAACTTAAATTATCATGAATAATCATTTCTACCTCGATTTCCCTTTTTTTAAAATAAAATAAAACAAAATATTCTTTTATTCTAATTCCTAATATTCTATAGGTCTCTTTAATCATATATGCATAGTTTTTCTAAATGCAAGGAGTGTGGTTAATATTCTTTTTCCGTCATTGTCTAGGTACCCCTTCGACAGGCACTTCCGACAACTTCCTTTTTCTCTGGTGGGGGGTACTATGTAGTGATCGGGGAATCGTTACCACGATCTCTCAACTACACTTCCTTGGAGACTAAGGGAGGCTAGGGGATAAGGCTCTCCTTATCGCGTGCCTCTCAACTCATCGTATGTGACCAAGTCATTGTGGCCTCGCCCGCATGGCACACGCTTCCACGGGTGAGCTGAAACGGCTTCCGACCCATGCGTGGAGTGCTAATTTAGGGTCGCCAGTCCGTCGTCATACCCCTATGCATGTTTCTCATTCTTGCAACCCCTGTTTTTCCATTGTGATTTAGTCGGTAAATCCTTTTACCTGCTACTGCACACACGCAAAGCACACATTAGTAGCACTGCACCTTAAAATCATTTCATCATACATCATATTTTTCATTCATTTTTATCTGAGTGAATATCATTCATCCACATCTATGGAATAATCATCATGCATTGCATTATGTGGAACATCATCATAATTTGTCAACCAATGGAGCATATCTATCATCCATTTGTTATTCAATCATTTTCATTTCATAACCTTTCAGTCGGTCGAGCATATACAACATTACATCATCTTTCATTTCGTAAATATGCTAATCATTAAGCAACACAAGCATTTCGTTCATACACATCATATATTTCATAATATTGCTAATCATTAAGTAGAGCATTCATTCATTTATTATTTTTAAGAAAAATATCCATTTCTATAAGCATCGTTCTTTGCGTCATTTTTGTTTATCATTTGTCATCATGCAAATCATCATGTGTTTCCTAGTCGATCAAACATTTAAATATTAGAAGGACCATTTTACTAAAGTTTATTCGGCCAGGTCACTTGGCAAGTGTCCTCAATTCTACAGTTAGTCAATGTACTGAGGCGGGCGTTACATACACCCACTCTTATTTATAACTTCATCTTGAAATTAAGTGAGTTTCATTTTTTGTTCGCATCCATCTCTTTTTGTTGTCATCCTCTAATTCTTACACTAATTTTATGTACTGTTCTCTAGTAATTTTATTTTAAATTTTTTATTTTCCAATAAATGTTGTCTCTGAATTAGATTTCCCATGTCTCTTTAATTATCCATAGGGGTTCATGATATCCAATTAAACTATAACCTTGATGCATCAATAGCCACATGTACCCAATCAATATCTAATTAAGAATTCCAAACTATTTGGCAATCCTTTTCCATGAGGTGAAATGATAAACATCAAACATCCTTAAGTAAGATACTGATTGACAGTTATAGTTACGAATTACTGGTTCAAGGGAGACTATCCATCCTTACAAATCAATGTGTAAATCAATCAATATCTTCATAAGACTCCTTTCAATTTTTAAGATTTTTAATAAAATTGATTCTCAACTTGATACGAAAGTGTCGTAACTTAGTGACTTAGTCGAACATATTAAAATTTAACTCCTAGTCCTTTCTTCAATAACATCATGTCCCGATCAATGAGCTTATGACATCCTTACCTCATTTCATCATTTCCATTGTCATAGGACCACTTCGACAGAATCATAAAGTCACACTATGTGTGTTTTCTTAAGCTCCTCGAGTTCCATCTCTAGGGCTAGTTGTTCTTTCATCAAGGTTTGATCATGACCTCAGGTTAGCTTCACTATCTTTAGTTCATTGTGTTGATAATCTCTATATGTCATTTTACTAAAGTCGTCTTCGTTTGTCCCTTTCGGTGGACTTTTACTAATTGAGAATTCTTCATTTACCACCGTTATGGTCACGTTGAGATGTAATTTTCATTCATTGTAACAACAATGTCATGATAGAAAATTTGTGGCATTGGGCTCATCTCCTCACCCTGGTAATATTGATATCCTGTTTTTCAAATTTTAAGTCAGTTTCGATTTCTTAACAATCTGTCAAAGTCCAAATGCAGGGAATTGTGATCCTGAATTCCCTGCATATGCAATTCCAAAAGATGAGACTACAATTAACCTCTCGAATCTATAGAAAGATATAGACATGTTCTCAAACATGTTGTTAATGTAGTTTCCAACAACAACATTGACTAGTAAATGTGGTAATCCAAGCAATGTAAAAAAAATTGTAACTGAGCTCATAGTCCAATTCAAGTAGTATGCTATGCCAACACTAGACTAAGAAAGAAATATCTCCATTGCATACTTAACCATAAAATGTATCAAAATTTTCACCTGCAAAGCATGCCAGAATAAACCATTATGATGATCTCAAAATTGCACAAACAAAACCAAAATTAAAAAAAAAGCATAATGCATTGCTTAAGTACTAGATTCAGACTCTGATAAGGATAAGGCAAGATAATCTTATTCATATCTACAAATGAAAAATAATGGGTTAAGCGCACTACTGGATACATCCAATCAACATCATAATGTGAGAATGTCAACTAGAGAATAGTAACTCAAATGATACAAGAGAATATATCACATTTAATACATCTAGCAACAACATGAATATGGATTCCATATTACATTTATGATCAATTTCCATAATTAAAATTGATAGTTTCAAGACATATTACACTTGGTGCAAGGAAGCAGTCTACAAGACAACACTATATGGCTTCCATAGTACATTTATGATCAATTTCCAGGATTAAAATTGATAGTTTCAAGACATTGTAGGTGGTACAAGGAAGCAGTCTACAAGCCAACACTATATAGCTACGAGATATTTTTACCCAATATATTGCCCCTGGGATAAACAAAAGAGAATACCTTACAAAGTTGTAGGTGTAGCCCAGAAAATAATACATACGATAAGGCTTAAAAGGATAAAGGTGGAAGTGGTCAAAATCGATCTTTCCAAAGAATATGATCATGTAAGTTGGGTCTATTTGAGGTTGATTCTCTCTCAGCTTGGATTCCACGTCTCTTTTATAAACTAGATAATGGGATGCCTGTCGTTGATTTCTTTTTTGGTGTTGAGAAATGGAATAACTTCACCTTTTTTCCGTCTAGGAAGAATCCTAAGGCAAGGTTTCCCGTTATATCCAATGATCTTTATATTAGTAGTTGAAGGTATCAATAGAGCGATAAAGCAGGCTAATGAAAATGGAAGCTTTAAGGGCATATGTGTGGGGGGACTACTTTGACTCGTACATCTTTTGTTTGTCGATACTGTATTAATTTTCTGTGATGGTTCGAGAAGAGATGTTAGGAAGTTAACACAAATAATTTCTTTGTTTTGTAATGCCCCAGGAATGAAAGTAAATCCAGATAAGTCATTATTTTTGGGGAAGGTGTGGAAGACGACCAACTATATGTATTTAGTTCTATTCTTGGATATAAAGGATCCAAAATTGAAGGTGGATTATAATATCTCTGTTTTAACCTTAAACCCTTAGCGTATGGATAAAAGAAATGGAATGGTTGATTAGAAAATGAGAAAAGATCATTTCTAGCTAGTGTTTGCGATGGATTTCTAAAGGTGGAGATTGAATTTGATCAAATCTGTTCTGGAAACAATTCTAGTTTATTGGTCCTTGTCTTGGATTCCAAAGCGGCTTTTGAATAAGATCTCTTCTCTTATTATGACATTCTTCTAGTCAGGTAACTCTAAGAAAAGAGGAAGAGGAATTGAGTGGAATAATTGGAAGTTGGTTTCTTTACCAAAGGAATTTGGAGGATGGGGTGTAAGGGGACCGGTTCCTTTTCAAAGGCCGTTGCAGAAAAAAAAGCATATGGCGACCAGGGAAATTTTTAGGGGCTAAATTTCGCTAATTGGCTATTTTTGGGGCTTTTCTTCAAAAAATAAATTCGCTATTTGGTCAATTTTTGACTCTAATATCGCCTATATTTTCATAAAATATGTTTTTTTATCATAATATTTGCCAAAATTTATAAGTTTTAGTAGTAAATTGTATGTTTCATATTTAATATTCTCCTACCAATCTATATATATGTTTTCTTCAATCCAGAATAATCACCTAGAATACTATACTTAAGTATACTTTTATAATCCTTAAAAAATACCTTGATGGCGACTAGTAGTTGGAAATGGGCTTCGGGTGGAAGTTGTCAGGCATAAATGCATTATTCCTTTTTCATTGGTTGATTGGATTAGAAAGCCTTCTAAATCTATTCGTAATGTGTCAACTATTTGGAAGGCTATTGTTCAAACGTTTACTCTGATCGAGGATGGGTTAGCTTGGAAGGTTGGAAATGGTTATAGACATTCAGTTGGGAATTGATATGTGGGTTGGGTGTGGTAACGCTCATTCTCTTCCACAGAATATGGTAAGTTATTTCCCCTAGTAGCATTATACTTTACTCAATCATATAAAAGTCATAAGTGGAAGGGAGAGGTGGGAGCAAGGCTGGTCAGAGGCCTCTCAATTGAGTTTTAGAGGAGAGGATACCAAGACTTGGGAATCTTTCATTGGAAAGTTAAAGTCTAATAATGTAAGAATTAAAGACTGCGATGATCTCCTAACTTGGTCGGGTGTAGCAAATGGTAGATATACTCCCAAAGAAGGTTATAAAAGTCTATTATGGAAACAAGTATAGGGAGAAGAACCGCTCTGTTGGTGGAAGCAAATATGGAAGTTATAGTGCTCATTGAAATCAAAAATATTTGTGTGGTTATTAATTTCAAATAAGGCATTAACTTGGGATCACTTGAAAAATAGAAACTGGTCCGGACTAGGAAGATGCAAGTTATGTAAGGAAGATGAGGAAAATAATTAGCACCTAGATGTGGAATGTAGGTTTACAAAGCAATTTTGGAAGGTTATAGAAGAATCATTAGGGATAAATCATTTCTGGGATGGTTCTTATGTGGAAGAATGTTTTCAAAACTAGTGTGAAAATAAGGACATGGAAGATATTAGAGCACTCCCAGTTATCATAAATTGGGGTATTTGGATGGCCAGAAATGAAATATTGTTTGAAGGTAGAGATATCCCATATTTTTTTTTTAGTCAAAATTTTAAGTATATTAAAGTTTTTTCTACAAGTCAAAAAAATAAAAAGTTTTTTCTACAAGTCAAAAAAATAAAAAAGACTAGAGTGTTAAATCCATAAGAGTTTAATTTTTTTCATAAGAGTTTAATTTTTTTCATAGAGCTTTTTCTGATGGGGCAGCTCATACCATCAAGACTCTTTGTGTATTTGGAGGGGTAATTTTTATCTCTGAAAACCAGTTTAATGCATTTCGAGAAAGATTGGGTCTTGGTTCTATCAATTATGTGGAGCTCTTAACGCTATGATTATTACTAAGATTAGCAAAGGAAAATGGTATAAAAAGTTAAACATGTATGGAGACTCGTTGATAATAATTAAATATATTTTAAAGAAAAGTAATTGTCACAATACCATGAAGGAGAGTAAGTCTTCATCAAATACAACGCTAATCAATTTTCCCAATCTTTGGATGAAACCAAACCTAGTCAATGCACAGAGACGAGAAGGGCCAAGCCCTCTCTCATGAGCCCAAACCAAAAACTCAAGGAAAGATGTTCAAATGAACCCTAGAGAACTCTCTAGAACGAGATCATGCTCCCGAGGTCAATTAAAGGAGCTGTTCGTACTACTCCAATACTGTCCTCCTTTAATAAGGAGCGTACAACATAATTGAGTGTAATAGAAAACCGACTGGTGGAGATGATTCACCATATGTGTTATACTTACCCATAAAGGCACTTGAATTAACAAAGCAATGAATTTAAAACCACAGACATCAACATGTCATCACAGGGGTTGACACATCGCGTCAGCTGTCCACAACACAATCACTGCACAGATAAATCAAGTAATTAGAAAATAAATTAAACAACATAAAAAACACACGATAATTGAACCTTAGGCCCAAATTTTTTTAACTAAGTCAACTAAACTTGGACAAAAAAGAGAGTGATATATGTCCCCAATCGTGGACATGGACATAGTAAAAAAAAGATAAATTGGAAATAGTTAGATGTTTGTAAGAAAGAAAATGGATAGTTATACAAATTTCCAATGCCTTTACATTTTAAGCTTATTCAAATATTTATGATTCATAATATTACTATTCAAATATTTATGATTCATGATATTATTAAAAGATCGAGCAATGCTTGGAGATGGTTATGATCCTGTGCTAAAAACATAGTTACCCAGTTAGATTTAGAATAATATTATTAAAATATTTTATACTTCAGCAATGTTAGGATATGGTTATGATAGTGAATTAAAAGCATATTTATTAAGTTAGAATTAGAAGTAAGAAAAAATGAAAAAAAATATAAGTAAGAGAAAAAGGAGAAAAAGAAAAAGAAAAAAAAATAATTATATAAATTTTCAATCTTTTTATATATGATTCGCGACTTTTTTAAAAATCTTATCCTCTAGCAATACTTGGATATGGTTATGATTTTAGATCTAATTAATCAAAGTGGGTAGTAAGTTCTTGACTTTTAACCTTATCTAATTGGAATTTAGATACTAACCTTCTAAATAATTTGAAAGAATTGATTTGGAATTTAGAAATTTAGAATTGATTTGGAATTTAGATAGTTGCATTTTAAATAATTTAAAGAATTGATAGATTATTATTATTATTAAGTTTGTAAAAGTATTTCTTAATTTGTATTAATAACAATGTTTTTAATTACATAAATTATCTTATAATCATGTTTTTTAAAAAGGTTTAGTATTTTTAATTATATTTATATTTTAAAATTGGGATAGATTAATAAATATGCTTTTTTTAAATTGAAGAAAAATGAAATAAATATATTGAACATATTGATTTTAACATTTAATTATTATTTCAAGTTTTACATCTTTTGTGAATAGCCCGTTGTATTAAGTATTGAATTGGCTTTTCACTTGAAGGGGTGAGTGTTGTTTCAAGTACATACTAAAATAGTCCATTGGGCTAGTTTTTAGTAGCTTGGGCCAGTTTTTATTGGTGAATTATTATTATGATTAAGTTCGAAATACTTCTTGATTTGAAATTTAGATATTCACATTTTATATAGTTTGAAAGAATGGATCATGAATTAAGTTTTTCTATAAACAGATTTGGCCAAATTCAATAACTTGAAGACCTATTGATAAATTATTATTATTATCAAGTTTTTTTTAGTATTTCTTAATTTATATTATATAACCATGTTTTTAATCAAAAAATTTAATATTTTTAATTATATAATTTATTTTATAATCATATGTTTTAAAAGATTTTAGTATTTTTACTTACATTTATAAATATTTATATTTTAAATTTGAGATGGATTAATAAATATACTTTTCCTAAATTAAAAAAAGATAAGATAAATATACTATCCAAATCGTGGTACCACGAAAACTTCGTGTCATGTTTTAAATTCAGGCAGAAATCGGGTGTCGGCAAGAATGGAGTAGACTTACAAGTCGAATCTCGTGAGAGCTATGAAGTCAATAATGGAGGCCGGAACGTTGATAATGAGAAAGTAGCCAGAGTGCGTCCAAATTCGATAATGAAATAGACCCAGCGAGTAGGAATCATATTTTTAAATTAGACTTGTAACACTTCAAAACCCCATTGGATTATGGTGTACAAGCATGTTACTATTATTAGGCGAGTGCAAGTTAATGATGGTCATTTTTGGTGCGCTAGATGCAATAAAAAATAAAAAACGAGACATATGCATAATGAATTTTGATTTTAGTAAAAAAGATGAAATGTAGGAAAACGAATCACCTTTCTGAATTTATAATGTTTATTTATTGAAAATTCTCATAATCAGTTCATTTATGATTTTTTGTAACATTGACATTTTATTTTTTTTGCAAATTATAAGTATATGTCCTTGTTAGTGCGGCATCTGAGTGCCTAAATGATGAAACCAATATACTAAAACTTGTAAACAGGTAGATAAGAAGTAGTACTAGTGTAGTGCTATTTTTCCAAAATAAAATTAGCATGTTCTTAATTTTTTCATAATTATCTATGTGAGGAGACCTAGAAATTAGTTCACCAACTGTTAGTGTATCTTTTGAAGGTATTAATCTAATGATAAAGGATTGCAGTTTTTATAGCATGTAGGAAAAGGTGTCTAGTAGTGCAAAATGTAATTCTTTTATGGTTGAAACACTAACATGGTGTTTTTTTGTTAAGGAGTTACATCACAAGGAAAATAGTAAAAAACTATAAAACTCTAATAAGTTTTCTTAAAAATTACGGAAATTTGTGGTGTTTTTTTTACTAAGGAGTTACATCACAAGAAAAATAGTAAAAAACTATAAAAATATAACAAGTTTTCTTAAAATTTACATAAATTTGTAATTTGCATAAAGGGTTCTATCTATGTCAATTTCATCATCCAGGATTGATACAACATACTGGCCTTGAAACATAGATTTATTAAAAAAAGAGAAAAAAAAGTCACATTAGCCATAGTTGTGTTAGTTCCATTGGATAGGCTTGTTTACTCCGAAGCTAAATCCATAGCAAACCATTATGGTAGGAGGTGGCGCGTAGTTATGTGAGTAGGAGTATTAAAAGTGTTACATAACGCGTGTGTGTTATGTTTAAATTTAAATTTTGTGGTCATGCATGTAAAGAGTTCTATATTGTGTGTGTGATGCATACTATATCGTGTGTGCGATGCATACTATATCATGTGCACGATGCTTTCTATATCACATGTGCGACGTGTTCTATATCGTGTGCTCGATAGACATGTAATTGATTTTTTGTATAGTGCATAGAAAATAGAGTTCAAAGAAGAAATAAATATCCCATTACAATTCCACCACCCAACTAATATCTTGAATACATTAAGGGCACCATTTGGTATTTTCAAGAGGATTCCACCTAGGGGTGGGATATGGGGGTTGAAATATCAAATAACCGCTCTAAGATCTTTGATAAGAGCCCATTTTTCAATCTTTCATGTTGTTGCAACATGTTCTTTCTATTATTTGGACTTGAAAACTTGGGACTTTGTGAAGTCAAAATCAAGGAATATCTATGGGCGGTGAGTTTGTAATTCACCGAAAAGTCTTGTAGTCAACCTCTTAACGTGTAAAGAAAAGAAAAGCGTGGATTTTAAACCAAACCATGCACTCATTAGGTTTAGGTCAAAATGACACTTAAGGAATCCTAAAGAAACAAAACCCATGCATGCATGGGGTTTAAAGTAGTTAAAGGAAGTGGTGGAAGTCCTCTCACCTTCAAGCTTAGTTCACAAGCTCACAATGTGCACTCCTCTATGAGTTATTCCTAAACTATCTCTTCAACCACCATGCCAAAGAGGCTTTGTCTCTTCCCTGAATGACAAAAAATTAAGAGTTGAGGGATTTTCCTAAGTCTCACTCTCTTGTTTGAGTAAGGCCTATTAGAAACATATTTTCTCGTGTTTATTTCTTCTATCCAATACTTTCATGTGGATACAATCCCCCAGGGAATGAAGAATGTCCTATATTTTGGTGTCATGAACCTATTGCATGAGAATTAAACGTTTGAATTCCAACTATATGACTATGTGGGTACAAGAGACTACGCATTTGGTTGTAATTTGGCATTCATGAATTCCACATTCTTTATTCTTTGAAACAAATAATGGATCTCAATTTACAATACAATATTTGTCACAAGCTACAAGTTTGAAAATTACATTTGTGTGATCAAACTATCCATGACCTTGGCTACTAGGCATATTTTTTCTTCCAGCCTAAACTACTCATAGGTTGTTGGTAGAAAAGCCATATCCTACTAGCATCCCATGCGATGAGTATTGTGACTTTTAAAGAGCCTACAAGCTGGGAGGAGGGTCCCATATCCTACATGGAGGTAAAATAACGAAGGAAAAGGCGGAATAGGCCAAGAGGGAAAAACATGCCATGATTATCCACATCAGGGCTACAATGAGAGGGTAAGGAACGGGTGTGAGAGGTTGATTGGATGTAGAGTGGGGAGTTAACATGATTGAAGTGAAGGAGGAACATGGAAGTGGAATGGAGGTAGAGTGAAAAGGAACTAAGCATGGATGGGGGACCGTGTGGGGATCTGCAAATAACATATTGAGTGTAGAGTCACGAGGGGGTAACGATGAAGATTTGGACAATTCCTAAAATTACATGGGCTAAAAAGATGTGTTATCTTTGTGAGACTATGAGTTTTGAGGATGAAAAATGCTTTTCTTAGATTTCCCTATGTACACCCACATTAGAGCTCACTTTAAAAAAAATTGTTACAATATGGACCTCCCTAACTTTCTAACTCATCAAAATTATGGTAATCTAGGGACTCTCTTCTTGAAACTTTTTGAGCAAACCAAGTAATTCCTTACTTTTATTGCTGAAGTTCCAATCCTCCTCCTCCTCCACCACCACCACCACCACCACCACCACCATCATCATCATCATCATTTTATTTTAATGTAATAAAATATTTTAAATATTATAATTATAATACTATTTTGTTAAACAATATAAATTAGTAAAGCCATTAAATTTGTGGTTAGTGAACACAGATATGTCATGAACTATCTGTTACTTGTTACTTGTTTTCCTGTTTTCCATATTTAGTTGTCTATACCTCAGTTACATATTACTTTATTTAATTAAATAAATTGTCAATCCCTCCCTGTTATCACATAAATACATAAATGACAAATTCTAAATTCTAAAATATAAACAACTATCAATATAAAAATGTTGTACGACCTGGCATTCATTAAATAACACCAACAGTCTCCCAGTATCCATGAGGCAGAAAATTTATTAAATGCCACCGACAGTTTCCAGTATCCATGAGGCATAAAATTCTCCATTAAATAACATGGCCTGGCTAACATAATCTCCGTACATATAATCCTCCAGCTGGGTCACATCCCAGGCATGATCGTGCAATGCAAACTCTTGATAGTCTTCAAAGGAAGTGGGCTATTCTCTCGACCGAATGCACCCGGGGCCCACCGGGTGTCGTCGAAGGAGCCCTCACGCCGTTAGAAAACGCAATCCACTCTCCCACTGGTCGTCCGACTTCTCCACTCTGGCGACGGCAACCTCCGGCAATTCCCCCAATCAGTGTGGGTCCCCACGCCAGCGAGATTCTGACAGAATCCAAGAATGAATCAGACTTCAGGATGGTCCTTCGACGTCACCTCTATGCATTAACTGCATGCCAACATTCAAATGAACTCCTTCGCGCGACGAACTCTGCAATTCGAATGAACTCCTTCGCACAACAAACTCTGCACCTAGCCCACTTCTTCACGCTACGAACTCTACTCCTGCACCCAACAGCATCTATTGAATTCCTTCCTCCTGCGCGATGAAGGCTGCACCACTCTGCACCCTGATCCTGCGCGACGAAGGCTGCACCACTCTGCACCCAACAACTATCAAATAGGTAAGCCCTATCGAATAACCAAACCTGAGTTTATATGGGTATACGATCATTAAAAATTGGGCGATTACATGGCTTGTGTGCGTGAAGACCATCCTTATTCATTGTGGAATTCGTGATCTTCTTAGAAGTTTCACTCTAATATATTCAGTGGCCCAGATGCAGATGAATGGGAGCAGGCCCAAATTCAAAATAGAGATATATCATTACCTAGGAATATTGATCAAGATTACAATACATTGACAGGCCTAAGGCCTGGATTCCCTCTTTTCTTAATAAGTCCTACACAAGTGTTATTGTTACAATGCTTATAACAATACTCAAACAGGGCAGATTCAGGGCCAACTACACAGCTTCAGTAATGGTACGCAGGTTACTCAAATTAGCGTCTAGCAAACTTAGAACATCCTATGGCATTCAATGGGATACTTTCAGGCCTAGCATGGCTCCTTTGGGTGTACTTGTCTGGATTCTCTAAGTATTTTCCCCTCTGTTACACTCAGTTGTTTTCTGTTGCTCCTCCTGAGTGTTCATAGCACCACCAAAACCCTCACAATTTCATAAATTAATTTTTTTATTAGTTAAATCCTTATGTGACTTAAAATTGAAAGCTTGTCTTTTCAAAGAATTGTATTATTATATATTTTTTTTTGCAAACAGTGCAAACATTGATGTTTAGGGTTTGGAATGGTACAGAAAACATTCAATGTTTATCTGACAGTGCTTATTAGTTCTTGCTAACAACTATACCCTTCACTCAAGGTGGCCAATTTTCCATTAGAAATCTTTATTAAACCCTCTCACATGTGATATAGGGATAACTTCTCTAAGATTCAACCTCTGTATCTTCCGATTCTTGCATTTGTGGCACTTGCCACTGCAGATTAATGGTAAGGATCATATTGCATTCACCATACCTTACCTTACCGCCATCAATTGTTTATATTTCCCCATTTCTTTGTCTTTGTTGAAAGTCCTGCAATGAAGAAAGTTTTAGCTTGTGATTATAAGTTTGACTTACAGAGATATGAGTAAAAACATAAAATCTGACATAGAAGCATTAGTGAGACAGATCTACTTGATTATCTTCTCCCTCCAACCTCCACTTTTGCTCTATTTGCTTCGTAAAGGACTCTCACATTAAATGGCCCACCAAAAAATCCCATGATAGCATCGAATGGATGGCTCACCATTGCTTCTGAAAGGCCGCATAGGTGCTCTATCCGCTTGGTTTTGATTAAGAGCATAAACCTATTTCTGTGTACTAAATTAAATTTATGGGGCGGGTATACCCTGCTCTATGAAACTGACACACTTAAATTTGTATGCATTGTGCTACCCCTCTAGCTTATATGGTAGGTGTCAACAAATAACTTGATGCCTACATTTTTTTTACCAATGTTTGGTTATCGATGTTTTACAGTGATGTTTACTGAGATTTTACATCACAGAATTCAGTAAATTTTTCTACTACTAGGATTTTGACATAACTTGAGGGTTCTAATATGTCAAATCACAATGTAATGTTTTATACAATATTTTGTTTAGGTGTCCTTGTAACAAAGAAACAAGTTTCATTTCTTTATGTTTAGATGAGACCTGCACTATGCCAATAAACAATGGTTACTCTTATATCCTGCATACAATGTTGTATTTATAGCTCTAGCTTGTAAAGATCCATGCTAGGTCGTGCCCCTTTGTTCATGATTAGATTCTTGTCATGTACCCTTTTTAGTGTGGGATTGGAATTGTGCAAGATTAGGCATTGTGTTAGTTGAGGGCATAGCCACAACACCCATTTTGATTGCCCCTGCATATCCATTCATTGAGTCTATCTTCATGGATTTGGCTAGAGCCCCCTGTTGCGTGGTCCACTTCTGTTGCATCAACAGCACTCTGGTTTTGTTAGAACTAGAAGTAGGAGATACTGAATAAACCACTCCTTGTGCTATGTAAGATATCATGTTGATCAATTTATGGAAGCACTGATTATATCCCATGCACTCTTGCCAATAATTTTCTTAATCCCTTTCATCTCGGTGCAACTCTATTGCTCCGAGTTCAACTCCTGAAACTAGGATACAAATCCTGCTTTCACCTCATTTAGGGTCTTAGATGCAACATGGGTGTCCATTTGTATAAACTTATGTACCATAGTATAATGGTTAACCCTCCCCTGTAATATGTCTGGAATCCTACCAATTTTTCGTTTGGAGCTATGATCCTCTTCGATCTCCAGATTGATTCAAATAAGAACCAATGTTACTTTGCATCACTATTATCATAGGAAGGTGCATTGTTGTACTGTCTACCGCTCCAGCCATACCACTACTGTGGTTTTTCACTAAAATGAAACCTTATAGACTTGGTTGATTAACTAGATCCATTCCTCCACTTAGCTATCCACCACTACTATTCTTCAAACTACTTAATAGGAGGTGCTTTTACATTAGAACTAGAAGATATTTCTCCTTCCCCCCCTTCTTTCCATGATATTTCTCCTTTGAAATCTCAACCTCGTCATAGTCACTTACCTTCCTTTCCTTCTCTTCGTTACTATAATAATATAATACAATTATAATCTATTTTTAAGGAATCCAACATGTCTCTTCGTTACTATAATGCTTCTCTGGAAGCACCCACATACATACCAATAGAAGAATTTATCAAAATCAAAATTGCCCCTAGTGGTATGTTTTTAGCTGAGTTTGATGTTCAATATGGGCATGGTCAATGCTGGTCCTTATGCTAGGAAACTTTATTTTGTGGGTGCTAGTGTGTGAGAGAACATGTTTATCAGATTATACATTTATTGTCAGATCAAAGGAATGAAAATGTGAGAAATGGACAGGGTTGTCTCCTCTACAGTTATGAATGGTTATCAACTTGCATTGTTAAGTATATTGTTGGCTTTCTTAAAAATTGGTTTATTTATAAAACTGTGTTCAACTTCAAACTGTCGGTTTTAATTTTCTAGCAGAGTTAAAAGGCAGCCATTTGACATGATAAGATTGTATTGTAGCTGATCTTTTAATGTTGGGCACAAATCTGAAAATAGATAAAGCATATCAGAGTTTTTCATCCATGCTGAAATGAAAATTACAAAAAATGAGGTGGTGAGTTGACATCTGGGGCAACAAACTGCCCAATGAAAATAGGTGTTCAATCATTTCAAAGTTTATATTCATTTAACCTGAGTCCATTAGCACCCAGAATATCTCCACTCCCAAGTTTAATTTAGTCTTTAGTAACTCCCAGAATCTCCACTGCACGTTTAAATGTAGCCCGAGTTCAGTGTATTTTTAAAAATCTCTATTAAAAGTTAGAAGATGAAACACTTTCTAGAAATTGGATCTCAATTTGAGTTGAGAATGCTTTAACGTCAAATCTTGTAGAGGCAATTAGCAGAGGTTTGAATTTTCTTTTCAATTGCATAAATCTCAGTGAGACATGCATGGTTATTTGTAGGTGGTTTAGTGATATCTGTTGCATTCTATTTAACATTATTATACTCTAATTGTAGCATATGCGTGGATGGTTTTCTATTTAACATGAATGTGGTAAAATGTTTTGCATATTTTAGTCAAGTTCTCAATATCCTCGTCCTTTATTTAGCTTATTGGATTGGTTATTGGAATGGTTAATTCTTCCTTTATAGTCAATATTGTTTGGTATAGGACGATATTTCTTTTTCTTTTTCACCACTTTTCAATCTCTTATCTTTGAAAGAGATTCCACTTCTTTGAGAGGCCCTCATCTTTTATAATCCAGGGCAGCTTGACAAGCTACACTTAGTTTAAACTTTATCCTCTACACTTAGTTGACACGCCCTTCACATTCTTAGATGCCCATTAATTGTACATATTACCATCATGTTTATTTAAGAGCTTCAATCTTTGCCTTGAAATCCTTAATGGTGGCCTCCAAGGTATTGATATTTTCACTTTTCTCCAACAATATGTTTCTAGGCTTAGTCAATCTAATTATTCATCCTCAATATCTAGGCCTCATATCTCACACAACCTGCCTATCATTCCAGTGGAAGTTATTACTGTTTTCATAGGGATGGAGGAACCAACTCTATTTTAGGCCTCTCATCCTTATCTTGTTCCGTCTTCTAAACAAAAACAGTTGCAAAACTTCATCTTCTTAGTCCCTCGGTCTCCTTTTCTATTTTGGTCCTTATCTTTATAATGGTCTTGTTTATTTTAACTATCCCGCTTGTGAACGAGACTCCTAGACAAATTATGTTGAGCTATAATCGTGTCAAACTTCGCACTCAAAATCAAGATCCCATTTAAATTAATGTAGAAATCGAGTGATTGTTTCAATGCGGGGATTTTCCAAATATAAGTTCACATAGATTCTAGCAGAAGTTGTGAGAAAACCTTCTACCGAGTCAATTTCAAAGCGTGTAAGTAATGCATAAAGCAAGCAAACAACGTTGTTCGATTGATAGTTGTGAAGAAGTTGAATGGATTTTTACTTATTGTTTTTTTTCATAAAATCATAATTTCATTAATAAAAACAAAATTACAATCTTAATACTTTCTTCAAAGTTCCTTTATGATAATTCCCAAATTCAGAAAACAGAGTAATCCCACAGGAATTACCCCTCCCAAAAAGCCATAACACGATAGAATCCAGAATGGCGTCACCATATCTCAGGAAATCTCCCTATTGGTTCAAAAATATCTCCCTACAGAATGTCGTCACCATATCTAAGTAAATCTCCCTACGGGTTCAAAAATTCCAGTAACAAGATACAGTCTAGAGTGTCATCACTACAAGTTACACACACGAATTTGGGGAAGTATGAGAGTGTTCATCAACATAAAGTTGTGTTTTTTTTGTCAACATTGATTATCGTTACTTTCAGCTAATTGTTACATTTTTTAAGCATGTGTTTTTATTATGCCATTGACATCTCATCAAAAATTGTTTTAATTGTTTTGTTTATGTAGCTCATTCGAACAGACAAGATGGCACAGACATGGACGCTCTGTATTCAAGTGTCCTGTTACCCCAACCCGGGACAAGGAAACTTTGAATATGTCTTGAAGGATAATGCTTTGAATAAGGTTGTCCAAAAAAGGAGAGAAATACGTGGGGTGACAACTAACAACGAAGCATACTACCTTGCCCTTATTGAAGGGCTGAAAACAGCGAAAATCTATGGGGCTAACAACGTTTCTATCTTCAACAACTCACAACTTCTTTGTAATCAGATGAAGGGAGTGTACCAAGTTAGAAAATCCAATCTAAAACCACTTCATAGAGAAGCAAGAGCCATTGTTAGTCAATTTCATTTCTTTACGATATCTCACCATTCAGATATTAAGAGAATGTCCAATGGTCTATTGTGTGGGAAAATCTCAAGTCTAGGCGAAGGTGTGAAAACTGAAATGGCGTCAACATATGTTCCTTCAAAAATTATTGATGGACGTTGTTACACATCTTTGTTATGTGTATGTTTTTTTCTTATAATTGTTTTGGTGTCCCTCATGGTGTGGGACTTTCTATAAAGAAGAACCCAATACTATAGTGCGTGTGATCGGGCCACCATGTAATGGATGGGGTGTCATGTCTGGGTGACAAGTTCAAGAATGCCTTGTATAGAATGGTGGTGCCTACAACGTCTTTTGTCTAAACTTTGTGGCACAAAAAATATTGAGTATATATTTATGGAGTTATTTTTGTCTATTTTTGGTAACCACATATATCTAAAATTTCATGATTTTTCTTGCTTAATTCACTGCTATAAAAACCTTGAGAAAGCAAGCTAATAATTCTGGATTTTTTTGAGTTTGCTGCTATTTTTAGTAATAGTGAGTGTTTCATTACAGCAAGATGCTTCGAGAGTTTTTATTTAGTGAATGTTGGTTATTCTTTCTATTGCACAAGCTCTTGATGTTGTCATTTATCTTATGGATCATTAATGTATGAGGCAATGCCATTTTAATTATTTAACTTCAAGTATTGGCATATCAACTAATAATAAGATCTATGTTCCACACTTGGAGAAGTGATTTTGATGCAAACACGTCTGGCTGCTACAATGACAGATCTGCACAAACCTGCAAAACTCACGCTTGTAAACTGAAACAAACACTGACTACTAAAAATATCCAAATACATAGCTCTACGCTTTCGTCTCTCATGATACTCTGTTTTTCTTTTTTTGTCCTTTTCTTATTTCATAAAACCACAACAAAACCCCAGAACAGAGTATCACAAACATATTCTTTTAAAGATGCATGGTAAATATTGTCAACTCTACAGATATTTGATACTGGGAATGTATATCTTTCCATCAAGAATATTAAACGCAGAGATCCTCTCGATCATCAAAATAGAAAGTACCATTAAAAGGTTATATAGATTTTGTTCAGTAAGTTAAAACAAAACCATATCAAGCGAGAATCATTTCAACTCCATTACAAGAAAGTAGCTCAACTGCCTAATAGTTTAAGAAAGTTGGGCATATGAATATTAATGAATATGCTTTCAAAGTAGAATCTTATATAGGATCATTAGAATAACAACATATATTTACCAAGCAAATGCCCAATTTTCCAGGACTAGTTGAAGAATAGTTTTTTCAACAGTTTTTGCAAAAATTTGATTCAAACTCATAAGACTCATCCAGCAAAAAAATGGCAATTGAAGAACTTGGTAATCTAAGTCCCAAAGAGAAAAGTGTTGCAAATCACTTGAACTCAAAAGTAAGCACCAAAGTGCTTGGCTGGTCAAAACTCTCTAGAACCGTAGTGTTACCACCACTACTATATTGTGATTTTTCCTTTTTATCCTCAAAAAGCCCTCTCAATCCTCCAAACCAAGAACTACTTTGCCCAGGGCCTTGAGCAGGCTCAGCCCTAGCACCCCTGTATTGGTAGGAATAGGTCCATAGCCTGGAAACCATGGAATAGGACACTCCATATTACTGACTGTAAAAGTCGGTTGATGAAAAGCCATGCAGGAAAACAATTATCCACCCTACACTCTATAAACATATTCAGTAATTTAATGATGAGAAAGAGCTGATTGTGGCTGGATTTGCACTCTGTACACCATCCTTTTGATGAATCTTCGTAATTTAATGATGAATCTTTGAATAGTGCGAGAATCGAAGATAAATTTGGCGTCTTCCCTCTGCTCCATCACAAAAACATCATCGAATCTCTGGCATTAGAACAAACTTAGATCCCAAATGAAATAAATGGAGTGAAATGTACTCCATGATCTGAAATGAGAGTGATTTCTATGCATCATATCCATTTTCAAACTAAGGGAGGTGTACTTTATAGAGTAAAGTGAGAGATTTATGTGTATCCATATTACCATACCTAAATAAATGAACTTATCCTCCGAATTTGTGAAAAACATACCACCACATGTTCTTTCCTTTCTTATGTATGGGTTGGAGTGATGAAAACGTGAAGAAAAAAAAGTAAAACAAAAGAATTAACAAAATAACCAAGTTGTTAATTATTAGATGATTTTATTTTTTCAGCATTAGATGGAATCCAACAATTTGAAAATGGTTACATCTCAATTTTAACACCTTATATCTGCAATTCAAAAAAATTCAACCAAATTTTGAGAAAAAATATCGAAAATAAGCCAGAAAAGTCAAAATAGTATACTCTTCATAATATGGGCAAAATAACAGCCTAGGCACTCACTCAGAAAAACCTAATCACCAATGCAATAGTGCGACACTTGCAACAAAATAACATCCAGATTCCAAACCACAAGTATAGCACTGAACCTCCAGATGTGGAAGTTTAACATCCGAGTTTTTGTCAGTCACTGCACCAATGAAATTTTCCAGAACATCAAAATCCCACCAACAAAAACTTTCCAGAACAGCAAAATCCCTGTAGAGAAACTTTCCCAAACCCCAAAACCCCTCTAAATAATTTTTCCAAAACACCAAAATCATGGCAGAATGGTAGCTTTGTCATTAGCTCTCAAAAGGGCCCTACTTTGATATCTTGGACTTTTTCAACTCCGTAAATATCACTACATCTCCAAGGATAGGGTGCAAGTTAGAAGATTTCCCAATTGCAAGCAACCTCAAAGACTTCAGTTTAAGATATGTAAGTAAATACAGACTTGAACATAAATTTTCGAAAACAATCATCCCTCTAATGTTTCCTACAAAAACGATGCCACTAAATAAGGCACCGAACAGGAGTTCCATATCTACTTGAAAACAAAACAAAAATTGCCAAGCCAAATCGCTGGCTCATGAAACCAGTGATTTCATTTATAAAGCTTGTTTCTAAAAATGTATCACTTGCACAAAATGTTTAGCGGTCTTCATAATGTCAAATTATCAATTGCCACTTGGATGAAAATTAGCTATCATAAATAAGTTAGTTGAATCCTGCCCTTCACAGTGTCTGCAAGTGTGTCAACTACCCATTCAATTTCAATCTACCCTTTCACTGTTCCTAAGTGTTTGTCAACGCCAAATTGACAATTATTAAGAGTTTGCACAGCCCTTTTGTTGCGATAAAAATGATTCTCCATGTCAGTTTTTCATAGTAACAATAATCATGAAAATTTCATTGAGGTACATGTTACATTGCAATCCAAAAAGCAGATACGAAACTGATAAAATTAACACCATGAGGAAAAATAAAGTAAATTAAATAATTATAATTAACACCATTTTATTAACAAATATATATATATATAATGGTGTTTAATTTGATGTTATTAATTAAATTAAATAATATAATTAATACCATTTTATTAACAGATAATTATATATGCCCATGATCCGTGATAAAAAACCAAGGGTTATCTTGAGCACAAGAATTAATATTAAAAGAATTTAAATATAAAAATCTACTTTAAACCTTAAATCAAGCATGGACCATGGAGACTGTCCTGAAAGCTGCAATTTCAGCCAAATAGGTCAGACAAACATACACACAGCTTGCAAACATTCAACATGTGGACTGGCTTAATAATAAATAATTAATATAAAAATCTACTTTAAACCTTAAATCAAGCATGGACCATGGAGACTGTCCTGAAACCTGCAATTTCAGCCAAATAGGTCAGACAAACATACATACAGCTTGCAGACATTCAACATGTGAACTGGCTTAATAATAAATAATTAATATGCTTCTACTTGAAGCTAAAAAAACTTAAATCAAAATGGAATGTGGATAGCCCGTCCTGAAACCTTGCAATTTGAATCATTCCTGTATTTTAAAGCAGAGGTGAGATAAACCTACATAATACATACAGCTTGAAAATGCTCATACTTGAAAGAAAACCACCAAGTATAGCTACATAAAAGGCTGAGAGGCTGTCGGTTGTTACATAACCTAGAAACTTCACATGCTTGCTTTTGAAATTGATCTCACCTGTGCATCCCATGAACTGATTAGATGAAACTCCAGATGATACTCTGCCAAACCAATGTCCTTTGTATTTTAAAACAGAGATGCATCAATTTTACTGTACAACTACTTTTGATGTCTCCACACAAACCTTTTATAGCCTCTAAAGATTTGTGAAAATGATACATATTAGGTTTTCACCTACAGAAAATTTATTTGATTTCGTCCACATATATCCATCCTAGGATCTCACACTTTATGATTGATTTCTCTATAACTAAATTTACAATACCGGTACCCATAGTTCAAAATTTTACCAGAAAAAAATCTATTCAAGAGCTATAAACATTTGCAATACATAGAAAAAACGGAACTGAAAAGGAGGCCATAACTTTGAACCAGATTTTAAGCTTCGTTTGTAAATTCAACTACAGACTTTAAGACGTCAAAGTAAACAACTTATCTATTCTCTCAGTATTAAAAATCCTTGAGAAATTTAGTCAAGGAATAAAAAAATTCACAACCACTATCCACTTAAAAAAATTTGCAAGGCTCACTAGCACCATGGGCCGATGATAGGTCTGAAAACTGCCACCACATGTAATAGCATCAACAAAGACAAGGTAGGCATGGTTTTGATTCTTGAAATAGTATCACTACATAAATTATCACAAACCTGAAGTCCAGGGTTGAAATAAAAAAGCCAGGTCTCATTCTTTACAGTAATAGATTTAGAGTAATAATGTTTGACTTATTCCTCCCTCCAAAAAAAAGTCAACCCTGCTGCTGAGATGAAGAAAAACTTCCAATCCTTTGCATGTAAATCGCCTGAGATTTTTACTGCTATTTTATTTTTAGGCTTTTTCTTTGCTAATTTTTTCCTTACCTTATGCTGCTTTCTCATCACCTCTAGAATGCCATTAGACAACCTTTCATTTTGATGTTTTGACCATCTTTTATGATGGAATAAAAACTGTTGTTTAATAAGATTTGTTGTTCTTGAGAAAACAATATATATATATATATATATATATATATATATATATATATATATATATATATGTGGGGCATCTCTCTCTTAGTCTGGTTACCACGAATTTCTGTAGAATAAGAGAAGATCCAGAGAAACAGTAACTCTGACCATCCCTGAATTTCTGCCAGATTGTTATCAGATGTGTAGCAAAAGCGAAAATATTTACTAAAAAAACTGTGTATCATCTGCTGTGTAGTAAGAGAAATCTGTGTATCGTCTATACAGCAGGTCAGGTCAGTTCAATGACCACTTTCTCAAAATTGTTGCTTTTATAAGCAGTAAAACATAGAGAGATACATATGTGTTACACTACAAAGTGTAGAGAACAAAGACTGTAAATTCAAAATAAGTCTCTGGATTTTGAGGCTTGGTGAAGATCACATCCTCAAGTTCTAGGAGTCTGTTTCGGATCTTTAATGTTGCCTATAGCGAGGATACCTGCAGAAAAATGCCCAACAACAATTTAATCAATACAAATATTGGAATTTCATAGTTTGTATGTGTTTTTTCTTACTCAGCCATGAAACTACACCTTTAACAAGGTTGAAAACATACCCTGTGACAATTAGATTTCCTTAAAAATTAGTTTGATGGTGCAGTAATCCCACTATCATGATGTTGCAGCTGGGCAAGTCCTTCGTTTGAATGATCCATAGAAGTGGCCTCTGTAAACATGCATGCACCGTAATTTAAAAAAAAGAGGCCATCTAAATACACTATTTTAAGCACATGCATTGTCCTATTCTATGAAACTCACCTAGGTCAATAGAGGATGCTTTTTTGGAGGATGCTTTTTTGGATTGAGTACGCCCCCGCTTCTTGAGGTACTGAAACTGATATGGTTCATATACTGAGGCATGCACATTTAGATCGATATCCAAGCCGCTATTTTGTTTTCTTACTTTGTTTTTCTTTTTGGGGCTAAGAAAACTCTTCTTTCTCTTCAAAGAGGACTAATATGCACCGAATCCAAGGGTGAAGTCATAATCGAAAACAAAATGATTGTTGGCCTCATTCAACATTCTTTTAGTAAGACCAATCAGTTCTTCAGTTTTTTCCAAAGTGACAGGAGGACTGTTTTGAATCAGCTGATAATAACCGAACAACTCCTGTCTAGCTAATTGTAGTGCATCAACATCATTAACATCTCTATTAGTAGCCATAATAGTGTTTTCAGCATCCACATCATGGCTTGGTCCATCAATATTTATCTCAGGAGGAGCATTGCATGAAGAAGGTGTTGCATCATTATCCAAGGAGCAATACAACCAATCAACCTTTATAGTGTGCTTGCAAATATTTCCACGGATAGACCATGGGCAAGTACACGTCATAAAAGTTGGACGATACGAAGTGACAAGGTACCGCTTGCCAGGAGTGGTTTGACTCCTCACCCAATATGCATGAGATATGCTCTCATGAGGGCAGCAATCACTATCTGGAATCTTTTTGGCTCTGTCAGTTGATGATTCAAGTTGCTTATCTTTCTTATAGTTGTTCAAATAGCCTTCTTTTTTCAAAATTTCTTTGAACCGATAAAATGGTTCAACATTTATGAGGAGTATATACAACAACCAGTCCATTCTACAGGTACACTTCTTCTTTCTATCAGAAAGAAACTTTGTCTTCAAAAAGCAATGGTATGACTCCACTACATTATTGGTCTCTTGATTTGCATGCGAAAAATCTCAGCAACCTTTTACCCACATCCCTACAAGTAGAAAACTAATTTAGTGCATATATCCCATCTTCATGATATACAAAATAAAATATACAAGGAAGAGTATGTACACTCACAAAGTTTGTCACCCGAAACCCAATTCTTGCGGAAATAGTCCAAGAACTTTTCCTCATCAGCATATTTGTTTAAAAAGGCATCAATTGCATCAATGACATCGTCATTGGAGCAATGTTTCATGATATGGCCCAAGTCTTTCAACATTTCACTCGCTCTTTCTTCAGTTGTGTCCAACCAGCTCGCGTTTTTTGACCATGCCCTTTGTACATGCCAAACACATAAGAGAACTTTGCAACGTCTGATCCTCCTGCCATGTGTAATGTTTTTAAATATGGCATTCAATAAATAAGTACAAGTTACATTGCAAAATAACAACATTGGAATTACCTCAGGGCTGCTATTTCAGCCAACGCGTCGTCTACCATGAAGGCATTTACTTTCCAATCTGGATGAGCTTGGTAACACCTTTGCATGAGTCGATCCAACCATACTGAAATGTCCTGCGTTGTATTCCTTTTGGATACAACCCACGCAACTGGTACCCCACTTTGCTGCTCATCGAATGCGACAAGGGTGTATAGTTGATACTTCCATATCCATAGAACATATTGCAGTCAAACTTAAGTCATCAATATCATTGAATGGCTACAACTAAAATGATCATGCTAAATCAATCATTGACATCACGCTTACCCCATATTTATTGGTACTGAATGTAGAATCCATTGCTATTAAGCTGTTATGAGATAGCTTCACCATTGTCTCTAGCATCCACTTTGTTTGGATTCCCATTATAAACGGGACATCTCTACCATTGGGCTTTTGATAGAAAAAAATATCATCTTTATGTTTTTGGTGCCAAAGATTCACACTTATCGAGTCTTTTTTGTCCAACTGATACTTTCCCTTGCCCAAGCGATTGTATATGTTTACGACATCTTTCCTCTTCAAGAAGAAATATCTATCCCGATCTGCCGCATCTATGTCAACATGTTTCTTGATGTGCATTTTACACACCGAATCAATTGCCACATCCCAAGAAAAGCAACTTTCTACATAAGAAATGATGTCCTTTGACAACTTTGGCTTATGCATGGATCTAGGCTCACCCGAAGCATCATGCTTTCCATGACAAGGCCATCCTCTCATGTCTTCATGCTCGTACATGTTATAAGTTAGTATTGCTACCTCGGGATCTTTCGCCATGACCTTAACAATGAAATGGCATTGGCAACCCCTTTTTTTCATAAATGAATTGACCCTTCGTTTAGCCAGTTTGTCTCCCCTTTTATCAGTTAGGCCATATGAACAATTATATCTGCATAAAATATTGTCAAATGTTAATACATATGACAGGTGATAAATGTAGTATGATTGCTAACATCCAAACAATTAAATTTTGAAATACTTACACTTCATATTTCAAGGCTGCAGTATCCCTCTTTTTGGGGGATTTGTTTTAGCTACGATAGAAAGTACAAGGAGCATCAGGATCATTTTCCTCCCCTTCAATAAAGTGGGGGACTCGATGTAACGGGATTTTGGCAACTCGATCAATTCCATTCTTTCGATGTACATCAGACCAAACAAGATCTTTACCAGAAAAGATGGTTATGTCTTTGGGATCTTGCAACTCTAAGCCCACTAAAGTCTCCCATTTGTTCTTCCTGCCCATTTTGTATTGAAGCCTACAAAAATGAGCGAAAACTTGAGATTAGAAGACAAAAAGTAATGCTTATTCTCCTTTGATACACAAAATCAAAGTACGTTAGTTTTGTATGAAAAAATCAGCAAAGCTAGGATAATTGCAACAAAAAATATAGGGTAATTGAAAGAACAGATTACGCATAAGGTTTGCAACTATGAACATGAAGCTCTATCTTCAAATAATAAAATACGTGTATCTTCTCTTTACAATTCCGGCATTCTTCATTTCTTATGCTTCCATACTTGTCCTCTTATGTTTTACATGTATGTGAGTATTTTTCCATTGCTGGTATTGTGTTCATTTCAAACATTTCAGCAGAGTGGATTTACAGCAATTTTTTCTGAATACCATACCTGCTGTTTGTTTCATACGAAGGGAAGCAGTGGGAGTGGTAACTACAGTAGGACCGGGACTAACAGGAAGACAGGTGGGGGATTTAGTTGCCTATGCAGGGAATCCTATGGGTTCATATGCTGAAGAGCAAATTCTTCCTGCAAATCAGGTTGTACCATTCTGCAAATTCTCAGCAAAAGTTTACATTATCTGCGTCAAATTAAAATAAGGTAAACAGCTAAAGAAGGCACATCATAACAAATGAGTTCAACGAGATAATTCCTAGCCAAACATTCCAATGAAGAGAAGAAAGTAGGTAAAAGAACAAAACAAAAAATAATGATACAATTAAGAACAAAGATGCATCTTTTACAAAATAATTAGTAATTACTCGCTACACTCATGTCATGCATCATTTAAATGCCACTAACAAAGTCCACACCTAATAAACAAAAATAGTGTACATGAAATTTGTATAATAATTAATAATACTTATATTTGGTTGTAATCCTAATTCATAGGTCAAAGTCTCCAGGATAAGATTCATATAATGTGATCAAACTACTATGCCCCTTAACCAACTTAGAACTGAAGAGAAAAATGACATGCCAAAAAAAGCTTTTACTACTAGAGATAGTCATTAATAATTATGAGTTACTCATGTTTCCTTTCAGTGTTAATAATGATCCATAAACTTTTGTGCAGCTAATTAATAATATTTCCAAGAATTGCCTGCAGATATTTGTAACTGCATTTTGAATGACAGCTTGGTGTGGCAAGAAAGAAGAGAATAATAAATCAGTTTCAGAGATTGTGTTCACAGTTCAAATATTTGAGACATAAAAGGGAAGAGGATATTTTTGGAACATAGTTTCAAAAGCAGACATAACAATTGATCACCAAAAGATAAAAAGTAGTTAGAAACTTAGAATAGAGGGCACCAGTCAATTTTCATGACATAATTTACATGATTTGGCCAGTTTTTACAAGAGTTGTTTTATCATTTTTTCATAGATAGTAGCACCTTTGATTGAATATTTTAAAATGGTAAAGGAGGTTTTGTGGACCCAATCACAACATTCTGGATTTAAAACATTAAAGAGAGTTGAATCAGCTACCAGCCTACCACCAGTGTTAACTCTTCTTGACCAATCCAAAACTTGTGTTAGTCGTGCTAACGCTAAAGCTATAGCTATTGGAATACCTATGTCAAAATAATAAGGTGATTACATTTGAGAGTAGAAAAAAAATAGAATTGAACAAGAGTGTGCTATCTTCAATGAATGTACACATAAGATGACTAATAATGGTAATGGAGTTGCCAATGCATTATCACAGCTGTCTTCAGTGCATGAAATTTCTCATCCAAAGAAACCTCCAACCAGTGAAAGAACCATAGGAACAGGATACATTATGCCAACAAACAGTAGAGACTTTGCAACAAGGTACCATCTTCCCAGCTATAAAATAGAAGATGGTGTATTCGGTGCGTTAGTCCTGATGTATTTAGTTTTAATAAAGTAATTCATTCTTTCTCTAGCGAAGGGAGATTAGATGAAGCCATTGGATTATTGTCTAGAATGGATCAAATGGGTTCCAAGCCTGGTACCTTTACTTACAATGTGATCATCCATGGTCTCTGCAAAAGGAGGCGGATGGAATAAGCAGGGAAGCTGTTTAACGAGTTGTTAAGCAGAAGGTTGGTTCCTAATCACATCACTTATAATACTTTGATTGATGGTTATTGTAAAACTAGGAGTCTATAAGAGGCTTTTAAGATTCGGGGCCGCATGTTGGCACAAGGCGTGGTGCCCAATTTAGTCACTTACAATTCCTTGATCAATGGGCTCTGCAAGAGTGGTAAGGTGGAGCAAGCAAAAGGGCTCTTGAATGAAATGCAGGAGCGGAGATTAGTGCCAGACAATGTCACCTACAGTATATTGATTGATGGGCATTCGAGGCTCGGAGACATTCATGGTGCTTTGGAGCTGCACAACCAAAGGGTAAGGGATGGTTTTGCAATTAGTATTTTTACATACAGTGTTTTGCTCAATGCAATCTGTAAACACGGTAAAATGAAGGAAGCAGAAGAGCTTTTCGATGAAATGACTAGAAGGGGCTTGGCTCCTGATGAGGTTGTTTATAATACCCTTAGTATGAGTTGATATAATCATAAAATACCATGTACTTGAGCTAATAGAAGAAAATACATTTTTGTTGATAAAATTGACTTTCTGTGCTTGCATGCTTTTCTTCATTTTTCATATATCATGAACTTGTCTACCTATCAATTGGTGTGGATGCTGCAGTTGGATGACCTGAGCTCTACAGATTGTAGCAGTAGGCGCAGTTCATATTCCTCCTTGACTGGTGGACAACACACTTTCGAAATTTCAGTTAACACACAAAGTGGAGTCCATTCTGCACAATATACGTGGATTGTTGGTGAGGATTCATATCTGATGAGGCTATTTAAATCCTGGATACCACTAAATTCCATATTTAAGAAATTTTTTAGTGATTATGCTGATCTAACATGTAAACATGTTTCAGACACAGTCCCCCCTACAGCTTTTGTCATAGCAGGGCCAGCTTTCACAAATGCTTTAAATGTTTCTGTAAATATTTCCTTTAGTGAGCCATGCACAGGGGAAGGTGGCTTCAGGTGTTCTACTGGATCCGACTGTAATGGCATAAATGAAGAGCTAGACAAGATCTTGTCTTTGAGTTTTGATTTTCTTGTAATGTGTTTATCATATAAGGAATTATGCAGTTTATATGTGGAAGTAGTCAATCCATTTTTTGTGTGGATCAATTCGTATTGTAAGTGGATCGATTCTTCTTTTTAATGTGCTTGGATCATTTTAATTAACTGATCTAGATCTTAGTACATTCTAAGTAGCTCAAGAGCTTACCTGTTCGAGGTGCAGAGTACCACTGAGTTCATCGTGCAGGAGCGAAGGAAGTGTTGTAGGGTGCAGGAGCAGGATCCGGGTGCAGAGTGCAGATGTTGTCGCGTGAGAGCAGAGTGGTGTTGTTGGGTGCAGGAGCAGTTCGCAGGATCGGGGTGCAGAGTGCAGAGTGCAGAGTTCGTCACGCAGGAGGAACTCGTCATTCGAATTTTGGCTCCGAATTTTGGCTCCATCAAAGGTGGTTGGATGCATTAAGTGCATGGAGGTGACGACCATCCTGAAGTCCGATTCGTTCTAGGATTCGAATGTTGGAATGCATTAACTGCATGCAGGTGACGGCCATCCTGAAGTCCGATTCGTTCCAGGATTCTGTCAGGCACCTGGGACCCGCAGTGACCGAGGGAAGAGCCCGCCGGAAGGGGAAGTCGAACGCCGGGAGAGGTTCACGGTGTTTGGTAACGGCGTGAGCGTCTGTCGACGGCACCCAGTGGGCCCGGGTGCATTCGGTCGAGAGAATAGCCCACGCCTCTTCAAAGTCGTCCTCAAATTGCCAGTTTTCACAAAGGGAATTAAGTGGCTTCTACCGCAAACTTCTTCTTTCAAGATTGAAATTTGGAACTGTAGATCTTTGAATTTTGGAAAACCTTCCAGAAGATATATTCCAGTAAACGAGTGAGATAATCCTTAGTCCGGAGGGGTAGGTCTCTGGTTATGGCCGGCTTCTAGTCTATGAGCTATTAACAATCTCGCCCGGTTGACTGATCCGAGGGTGCAAGTTGGACGGACATGATAACGTATGGCCCGACGCAATCGATATAACTCGTTCACTATAATTAGTCCACTATTTGTGATATATATTTTGACGGGCCGTTTGGCAGGGAATTTGGCTGTTATTTTGTTCCCTGTGTAGGGTTGATAAATTAATTAGCATAATAAATGTTAATTTATCTCAAATTTTAACATATAAATACATATAAATGTAAATATAAAATGGACTATATTTAAAAAAAAATATCTATATAAAATAATTTTAAGATATAAATATATATCAATGTAAATATAAAATAAATTATAATTAAAAAAATAGTATCCACATAAGATATAGAATTGGGAAAAACATTGAACTATCTCTCTTTACAACCTGTATGAAGAGTAATTTATTAATTTAGATAAAACTTTGTGAGGTGACATACATCCATTCATCCATTTGTAAAGGAGCGGGTCCGGTGTCCTTCGAAAATAGCGACGTTATGTTTTCTGCAGTGCGACAACCCTAATTTGAGTAGGGGGCATAAGTCGGAACTTCACACACGCATTTTAATATAAGAAACACACGCAATTGCTTTATGTTTAAATATCTTTTATGGATTTTGAACTTGTGGTTTGTGCTGGCCGGTTGTACAATAGGCGACACGAGATTAAAGATTCCCATTGGTGATTAAATTTGAAGGGTGGGCCTTAATTTCAATTGGAAGGGCATTTGTTTTTGAGCATTTTAAAGATGAAGGGCAATATAAATAATGGTACTTCAATTGACAAGTTTAAATTAACTAAACCACTAGCTTGAAGAATAAAAAAAACAAATATAATTTGCCACCCAAAAATTTTACAATCTTAAACAATTGAGCACTTCTTAATATCTACATGAAAAGATGGTATCTTTTCAATTAATAAAATCTAATTTGAACACATCAATTTGACATATATGTAACATTAATTTTACATTTCATTAAAATACCAACTATTATGTTGTATTTTTCTGGGTTGGAGCACACTTCATTATACAAAAGAACTACTTAGACTATGCAATAACCATATTGGGGCATCTGCATGATCTTATGCATAGTGTGGGACATTGTAACTAGATATAGTCTTAAAATAAAATAGGAACCATGAGAAAATTACTTACAGTTAAGTATGTACAAAAGGAAGCCACACCTACAACCAAAAAATACATATAAAACCAACCAAAAACTCAAGTCAAACAAGAGAGAGGGCAACCATTCAAGCCTGAGAGATGCAAGAATGATGGGCATTGAGCACCTAAGAAAAAATAATACATAGCTTAGAAAATATTAAAAAAATCCTCTATAGAAAACATTAAAAAATTCTCCATACCAAGTTAGTTAGCAACGCAAGCATCACAAGGGCCAAGGCATCAAGTTTTGTTGTTCAACACTTGTCGCGACAACATACAGGTATGGGGCGAAGGGGAAATGAAATCAAGTCTAAGTCAATTGGAGCCTTGCAAGCATGTTTGAGTCTCGACAATCTACCTTTTAAATTGAACCAGAACACCAAAATAAGATTGTTAATGGCTCGATTTGAAAAAGTTCTAGATGTCAGTAATTAAGAGCTCAAAGCTCTAAAATTTGATTTTTTTTGTTCCAATCCACGATTTGGTGAATTTGTAGTCACTAACATGAAATTTAAGTTATTTAATGAAAATAATTAATGTATCTATCTCCATGTTGAATTATTTTCAATGTAGATGTGGGCCACTACCCTCCTTATTGTCTTACCAAAAGGCATGAGAATGAGGAAGAAGACTTAAAATTATGGACAAGTCACCTTCAAAGAGTGCTTTACAATCACATAGGTAAGTGATAAGAAGATCACAACAATCCAACGTGTCAAATCTCAATTGATAGTGTCAATTAAAAACTTATATAATAAATTTAATATAAAAGTGACTTATATAGTAAATTTAATATAAAACTGATTTATATAGTAAATTTAATATAAAACTTACTTATAGTTGTCTCTTACTCTTTGCATATAAACACATTTAATATTTTATGGTTGTCTTAGGCCATGACCCAATTCATAAATTATAAAGTGAAAATGTGCATGCAAAATAATCCTTGGTTATGACTATGAGATGAGGATAATTAAAAGAGAAAAATATGCAATTATCGGTTCTCATTTAGTCTCTCCTCTTCTTCCCCAACCAATTACTCTCTTTTATAACAAAGAAAAGGAGTTTAAACAAATAGGAAAGGAAGTTAGGGCTTCTACATGTTTACAAACGCATGTTCTTTATGTTCAAGAGCACACATTTTAAATGTGCATTTAATAATTTTTTTCCTTTTCAACAATGCATGTTCTCCCGGAAGAAGGGAAGGTGCATATGTGCGCATGTTTCTTTTGAGCAAGGTGTATATGTACACTCCTAAGCTCCTTTATTGAAAATGCATACATACATGATCAAGTGTGTTTTTTAAACCAAGTGTGTTTTTTAAATGATTTTCTGGAGGAATCAAGAAACTACAAATGTTAATTCCATGTCCATCAAGTCGTTATTGATCAAGAGGACAAATAATGTTGTAGAAAGTGTGTTTCCCATATCACTCCATAGGGAAAATGGCTAATGAAAACCAAGTTTGTTATCTGTTTTCGACCACCATATTTAAATCCATGCATCATAAATATCAATTTATCCATCCACATGTGTTACATTTTTTAAGCCCAGAGTCTCTAAAAATTGATTGATAAACGAAGATGTATATAGATATTTCATGCGATAGATGACATATTATACAATTTTAAGTGTAGGATCCTAATAAAAATATACAATATGTGATCTTTTGGAATCGTCAACCTGCTGGTGTGTTGGCTATGGACCAAGATAAGCATAGTTACAATCAAGGTTTTTTTATTACATAATTTGAGGCATAGTATTCAATACATTAAAATCCAACCCAATAAGCCCTGAAGCCAAACAAACCTAAAGCAATTAAAATTTGTTCTGAGATTTGTAAGAAATAAGGAATGTTCTTTTTCTAATAAAATTTGTTCTCACATCAAATAAGTAAGAAATGAGGAATGCCCTTGTTCTATTTACAAAACACTTGTATAAAGGTTTGAAGAGGAACCAAACTTATAATCATTTAGTAATCCAAATTTAAACGAGGAATGCCCTTTTCTATTTACAAACGAGGAATGCCCTTGTTTTATTTACAAAACAAGGGTTTGGAAAGGAACCAAACTTATAATCATTAAATGTTTGTATATATATATTTCTATATTTCTATTTCTATTTCTAATATGGAAATTTTGATTTTGTCATGTGGTCTTGTTGTCTCCCCTTGTTAGGTAAACTTGACTTGGTCATGATTTTTTGGGCCCATGGTATTTGGTGATCCATGGTAATGGCCCATTATATTGTTTGTGAAGAAGCCTATTTAAAGGTTTTGAGGATAAACCTTGTTTTCATTATGTGTGTGCTTTGTTTAATCATTATGTTTATTCCGTTTTTTTTGTTATTATATTTTTGTAGGTATGAAAATTCAATGTTTCATATATAGTTATTATAAATTTTATTTTAAAAAAAATCAATATGACGGGTAAGATTAAGATTTAAACGACAAATGAAAGGCAATGTTAAAATTAAATCATCATACAAGACTCCCCTAACTCCTTCTTTAGACGTTAGTAAAAAGGAATTGGACTTTTATCTTTGAGTTGAATGAGACCTAGATAGAAGAATTTCGAATGGGGAAGTTCATTTATCCTCTGTTACTAAACCAGTTCTTAGGTTTGATCCTTTTAGTACTCTATCAAACTCATCTCTCTCACTTGACCCAAATATTCTTGCTGTCGAGTCATCCTGCGACAATCCACATACGCTTGATGTTGAAACTCTGATATGTGGAGAATTAAAGTAGACTGTTCCTTTTGATTCGTGGAAGGCACATTTGATGGTTCAAATGTTTCCTCACACACCATAATACACTTCGATGGTAACCCTAACATGTCTGAAAAACGATGCCCTCCGGCTGACATCCCTCCCACGAGTCCTTCCCATTTGGTTTCTGATACAAGTTCACCTCCCCTACGTACTTCTGATCTCAATTCTGCCATCATCAAAGAGAGTGAATACACTTCACTGGAAACAAACCTTTTCACCTTTCCCTTTGAAATTTACTCAAAAAATCCCTCTACAAACCCTTTAGTAAATTCAATTCGCTGTAAAAATGTAACAATCCGGAAAAAAAGAAAGAAGAAAAAGGCTTTGGATTCTGAGAACAATAAGGAAATCTCTCCTGATTATATCCTGGTCTCGGCCAGATTGAAGGGTTTAAATACTGGATCTACAGATAACTTGACTATCTCCTCCCCTGGGGTTCTTAGAGAAATGAAACCCCCATCTCAGTTGTCTTAATGTCAGTCTTGTCTTTAAACATTCTTGGGTTGGGTAAAGCTTCGCGAGTTAGGGCTTTATCCAAACTCGTAAAAGATACTAACCCTGAAATTTTACTCCTCCAAGAAACTATGTGCATGGACTTGGTTTCTATAAAGACAATTGCAAAACTCCTACCAAATTGGGAAATTTCGGCCATTAGTGCCATTGGACGTTATGGTGGTTTGATCTCTTGCTGGAACCCAAACACTTTGTCCTTCAAACCTTACAAAAATACTTGGGGGTTTTTGTTGTTGGGTAAGATTCTCAGTCTGGACATTGAAGTCTCCCTTCTATATATCTATGGGCCTTACAAAGAAAGGGAGAATTTATGGGATTCATTATCCCTCTCGGGCCTTTTAACCTTTAATAACATCTTGATTGTCGATGATCTAAACTTTACAACATTGCATGCAGAAATTTGGGGACCTTCTGCAAAAGTGGATGTTCTAGCGAGCTATTTTATAAACCTGTTAAACAAACATGAGCTCGTGGATATTTCTCCCACCATTCTGGAACTGACTTGGACTAATGAGCGCTGTGGTGCTGATGGCATACAAAAAAGGCTAGACAGATTCATTACAAAGGCATATTTTCTTCAAACTTTCCAGCGTTATAGATCTTGGGTTGCAAAAACAAAGATATCGGATCATTGGCCGATTCTCTTTCAATTTGATGGGAATGCCACTTTCAAAAATTATCCATACAAATTTAGCTCCACTTGGCTTACTGATCCTTTTTTTTGTGACTTTGTAAAAGGCTCCTGGTTGAATTGGAAAGACTCAGAGGAACTTAATCCAATGGATGCTCTGGTCACTAAATTGAAGAATATTAAAATATTGGTCACACAGTGGATCAAGAATAAGAAAGAAAAGGAAATTGTAGAATTCCTAAGATTAAATAAGCATATTACTTTGATCCGAAAAAAATCGGCTGACAAATCTAATCCGGGTCGTGTCTAGGAAGCACGAGGGGGACAACAGTTCGACTGAATGAGTCGGCTCTGTTATGGTGGAAGCTTAATAAGTAGAATGAGCAGAGCAGGATTATGCAACACAGATAGACACAAATACGCATAGACAATATGCAGGAATGTGAATTGTTCTTCTATAGATGTAAATAGATAGCTTGACTACTAAAATGATCAAAACTGATGTATGTTAAATTATTATACATGCTTATATAGAATTATGAGACGCTTGGGTGCCTGACCGTTAGATTTAGTTACAAAGAAGAAGTTAGAACAGTTTCAACAGTTCAACCATTACAGTCGACTGGAAGATGAAAAGATAGTCTGTCGAAGTTTGACAGTCGCTGGTCGTATGTTGACGCTGCATGTTGATGTCGCGAACTATGAGGTTGTTGAACATGTCGAAGGTGTGGAATGTGTCGGAGTATGTCGAAGTCGAGACTCGTCAGAGTTGTGTCAAACTCGGAACCTGTCGAAGTTGTCGAAGTCATGTCGAGTCGAAACTTGTCAAAGTTGTATCGACGTCGATGACTTGTCGCAATCGATGTTAACATTTGACAAAAAATTCCAACTACGATGTGGATCAAACCTCCTTCCTTAAGAAACAATGAACCCCATTGTTTGCTCGTGAAGGTGAGGAAACTTGTCGCTTATTTCAGTAACAGAGTACCACTTTCCTTGAGATGGGAGCTGGCCATCTTTGGCAACCTGAAACAAGGGAATTGTGTTTTTCCTTGCAAGGTGTACTCGTCATCCCACAATGGTGTTGCAAGGAAGAGGCTCCTGAACATCTGGATGGATGTCTTCGGGTTCCGATGTCTACAAGTCGTTCTGTTCCAACAAGGGTGCATGGTATGGTCAAAGTAGATCCACATTGAAGAATGGATGCAAACCAAGGCATGCAGGAATGTCGAGCTGGAAAGCGTTTTCGCCAATCTGTCAAAGAATACTGTACGGACCATATCGCAAAGGATTGATCTTCTTGAATGGACCAGTGAAGCACTCCTTCTTAAGATATAGCAAAAACATATCCCCAATTTGGAATGTATGAGGAATACAATGCTTGTCATGTCGAGCCTTAGCTTTCTCATTTGCTTTGTGCAACATATCCTATGCTTGTCCCTGGATGTCGCAAATCTATTCTCTAAACTTGACTGCTTTATCAACATCTCGCTGGATGTAGTCTGTGTTGGAGTTTGGCTGTGTCAAGGAGCTGATCAAGTTGATAGGCGCTAAGGGTTGAAATCCGTAACAGAATTAAAATGGACTCTTTCCTGTAGAGCTGTGTTGAGCACGATGGTAGCTGTGTTGAATGTATGGAATACTATCATCCCACGTGCGTCAATGCTTGTGATTGTATATGCGAAGCAGTTGTACTACAAGGCGATTTACAACTTCTGTATGTCGATCGGTTTGAGGATGGAAAGTTTTCAACAATGAGACTCGTGTGTCCAGTTGTTTCCAGAGTGTCTTTCAAAAGATTCTAACGAATCTGGCATCTCGGTCGGAAATGATGGTTGTGGGTAAACCAAAGTGTTTCCAAACATATGTAAAGAAGAGCTGAGTGGTCTGATGTGCTGTCGTGGTCTTCTTACATGGTATGAGAATGGCCATCTTGGAAAATCGGTCGACTACTACTAATATCGCATCATGCTGATGTCTGGTAGTAGGATAACCCGTCAAGTAGTCCATAGAAATAGATTCCCATGGTCGACTAGGAACTGGCTGAGGTGTGTACAATCCTTGTCGTCGATTAGGCGGTTTAGCAATGGCACAAACCACACATGATTGAATGTACTTGTTGATGACGGATTTAATTGTAGGCCAGAAGAAATACTTCTGCAGAACAACAAGTGTCTTTGCTACTTCAAAGTGTCCTACAATATTGTTATAGTGCGCGTCCCAAATGAGTTGTTGTCGGTGCTCACCGGTCGGTAGACAAAGTTGTCCAAGCTTGTATAGCAAGGTGTCTTTCAGGAAGTAGTCGGAGTCTGAGGTCGATGACTTGTTAGTCTGTAACTATCGGTAGACTGCTAAGAAGTCGCTATCGTCCTCATACAACTGTGGCCAAGTGGTCATGTCGTATCGTTGCATACTATTCACTATCAAAAGGAGAGTAATTGGTGGTTGACTGAGGCAATTGGCAATGGCGTTAGCTTTACCTTTCTGATACTTCATCACCATCAGGAATTGTTGTAGTTAATTAATCCACTTGAGTTGTCGGTTTGTCTACAACTTTGATTATGTCGGAGGGAACTGTAGAGGCTTGTGATCAGTGAGAATGACCATTTCCTTGCCAAGCATGTAATGCCTCCATTGCTTGAGAGCTTGCACAATGGCGTGCAATTCTTTTTCGTACATCGAGTATCTTCTAACTGTGTCGTTAAAAGTATCGGAATGAAAAATGACTGGTTGACCAGACTGAGTGATCACTGTGCCCAAGGCATAGTCCGATGCGTCCGTCTCAATCTCAAAGGGCTGATGCAAATCAGGTAACACAAGTACTGGTGCAGTGTAGAGCCTGTGTTTGAGCTATTCAAAAGCTTCTTGATGTGTTGTTGTCCATTGGAAGGCAGTTTTCCCATTTCCCTTCGTTAACTGATTCAAGGGACAGGCTATGTGACTAAACCCAAGTATGAACCGTCGATAGAAATTTGCCAAACCAAGAAAACTTCTTAGTTCTTGAATGCTTCTAGGAATGGGCCAATCTTTGAGGATCTGTACTTTTTCTAGATCGACATGAATGCCTGCAGAGTCAATTACATACCCCAAATATTTGATGTTGGTCATCGCAAAAGAGCACTTGTCCATTTTCAGATAGAGTTGATGTTGCTGGAGAGCGTCAAGGACTTGTCGAAGATGTCTGACATGTTCTTCCCATGATCAACTGAAAATCAATATGTTGTCGAGATAGACAATAACCCATTTGCCGATGAAAGGTCAAAGAATGTTATCCATATGTCACATGAAGGTCAAACGTGCGTTGGTTAAGCCGAAAGGCATGACTAACCATTTGAACAATTCTTCCTTGGTCTTGAAAGCAGTTTTCCACACATTTGAGGGCTCGATTGGAATATGATGGTATCCTGACTTGAGGTTGAGCTTAGTAAACAATTTAGCACCTTTCAGACAGTCGATGAGCTCATCGATCAGCGGCAGAGGGTATCGATTGATTCTTCACCGATATTTTGTTGAGAGCTCTGTAGTCGATGCACATGCACCAAGCCCCGTCTTTATTCGGAACTAGGACGAATGGACTTCCACAAGGAGAGGATCTGGGGTGGATATGACCTTACTAGGAACAAGTTCAATGGATTGTTTTACCTGACAATGTTGAGGTACTCCGTTGGGAGCTTGAAAGACGTTTTGGTACTCATCGAGAGTATGATTGACTTGTTGCTTCTGTTGGGAGCTGCATTGGTCCATGACTCGACTTGTTGTTGTAGTCTTCTTAGAATGTTGCGACTTGATCATGATTAATGCGAACTTATGAGCATGATTGATGAGCTTATTTGTTTGTTTGGAAGATATCAGTGCAACCATCGGTGTAGGTTGATGCTCTGGTATGCTGAACCATCGATTTCAGATTCTGACAATCACCTTCTGAGGTCATGACTAATAACTTCCATGTGTATCCGATAGGTAAGGTTTCCCAAACACGGCGTCGGCTACGGAGAGTGGGGCCACGTTGCAGAGTACTTCATCTTCAAAAGGCTTTATGAAGTAGGAGATTTTACATTGTCGAGTGATCTGTAGTTCTTGTCCATCCTTCATCCAACCGATGTTGTAAGGCTGAGGATGCAGAGTCGTAACAAGACCTAGTTTCTTCACAAGTTCTTCAAAAACGAAGTTCTTCTAGCTCTCGTTGTCCATATTCAGATGCAATGGGTTGCTCTGGACCCATATCTATGTATGGAATAGGCACTCTCATTCCTCCTCATCAATGACAGTCGAGGCTATTGGAGTGGTTGAGGTCAAAAGGGTTGCTGCGTCTGGATCAGATTCTTCCACCGTCTTGTCGAACGCATCAGAGGTCAACACTTTTTCCAAAAATGTCTTTCGAGCTTTGCATTGAGATGTATCATGCCAAGATGAGTGGTGGTAATCGCAACATTTTCTGGTCGGTGGTTGTTTGCTATGTTCCCTCCTATGAAAAGGATTCTTTCGGTGGTCTGGCTTTGGCAATGTCAACTGAGAATATTCGACTTGTCGAAGTTGGCTGGTGCCTTCTTGTCAGGTGGTCATCCCGACGTCATCTTTGTCATGAAACGTGCTTTTCCTTTCTTCTTGGTTTCCATTTTGTTGGTGTAGTGGAAAGCATCCGTAAGCGTATTGACAATCAGAAATTCCATCTCCTGCAGTGATGCAAGGCGCCTTATGGACTAACGTTCTTGCTTAACAATACACACAACAAACATGTTCACATGAACAAGATGTAAACAGGATGCCATGAACTGGCTTATATTACTTCACTAAAACGGTTACAACGCAAACTGCAAGGAATGAAAATAACTAACTAATAGGTTGGCCTCAGCCTTTTACAATACAAAAGTAACTGTGTGCTCTCTCAGTGTGTCGACCTCACCCTCTCCTGGTTCACTGCGTAACTCTAAGCTATAGCTCGATTTTCTCTACGTTCGGAAGATGTGTGACTCTTCTCTCTAGTCTTCCTATCTTCTCCCCGAACTCTACTCTGCGGAACTCTGCCAAGTGATCCAACTGATCCCAGCTCCCTGGCCTTCTACTCTGCTGCTATTATTCCCGAAAGAACTCCGACCCCTGAGACACGGATCCTTTGTCTCTCGATTTCCTCATATCCTGCAGACCTACAACTGTCAATGCCCCTGTCGTGTTGCATAACCTCTTCCTATGTTCACATCTGTCACGATCTCAACTACCTTCAATAATTTCCATTAACTTCCTTAGCAACCCCGAACGACTCCCAAGTACTTTGCTTGACTTCTCAAACTTCTTTTGATAGGCTACAGTAATCTGTCACGTCAGACATACAGTTTGTCAGCTTCGACTTACCCGTCGGCTTCCTTCTCTGCGCTTAGGCTTCTCTAGTCCTCCCCTTCCTCCTCGCTTGGTTCACACCCAAACCTGTCGGAGTCGTGTTCAACGCATGTCAACCATCGACGCTTCGCTCTTCCTGTCATCTGTCGACTTCCAATCATGTCGAATATCGGCCTTTGCAACATCTATCGCTCACTCCTTCTGTCAGTCACAACCCGACTTTCCCTACTCAACTTATTGAGTTTGACAAGCCAATTTTCTCTTTCGCACCAGTGGTTGTCGGCACTCCCTCTGGTTGTATTTCTCCATGTCGACTAACTTCGACTGATATTCCTAGGCCCCGATGCTCCTGCATCAGAATCCCAAGGTGAAAAGGAACTCGACTGCTCCGTTAGTCTCCTGAAATCTTCTTTGGAAATCCATGTCGCCTATTGCAACTCATCATCTTTCCATCACACTAAGTTTTCCTTTGTACGCGAACTGTGTGTACGCCTGACTTCACGTTCTTCTATTAATTCCGTGATTTCTTCCTTTTGTCTATCTGGAATCTGCTCTATCCAGTCAATCTTCGACACTTCTGCACTTCCACTGCTTGAACCTTCTTCAAACTGGTATAGATCTGAGACATTGAACGTTGATGAAATGCTCAAGTCATTTGGCAGCTCCAACACATAAGCATTGTCCAAAATCTTCTTCATAATCTTACATGGTCCAATCTTCTTCAGCTTCAGCTGGTTATATGTCCCTGTCAGAAATCTCTCCTTCTTCAAATGTGCATAGATCAAGTCTCCTTCGCTAAACAACTGTAGTCTCTTCTTCCTGTCGCCTCTCAACTTGTATGTCGCATTACTCTTTTCTATGCGTTTTCGCACGTCTTCATGCACTTCTTTCATATGCCCTGCGAATGATTCTGCTTCCGCGTTTTTCCTGATTTTTGTCGGTAACTCGACCAAATCTATCAGTCCATGTGGGCTTCTTCCTTGAACAATCTAGAATGGGCTCAAACCTGTCGACCGATTCAAAAAATTGTCATATGCAAACTCTGCTTGCGCCAACACATTCTCACACTACTTGGGTTTGTCGGCCGTCAAACATCTTTGAAGGTTTCCCAAACTTTTGTTCACCACCTCAGTCTATCCATCCATCTGTGGATGATATGCCAAGCTAAACTGCAACTTCATGTCTAGTTTCATCCATAGGGTTCTCCAGAAATGTCCCATAAACTTGGTATCTTTGTCCGATGTGATACTCTTTGGAAACCCATGCAATATGACTATCTCCTTGAAGAATAGAACATAAATGTCTGTGGCGTCACTTATCTTTTTACACTGAATAAAGTCTGCTATTTTTGAAAATATTTCAACTACAACAAAGATTTAGTTGCTCCCTTGCTGCGTCTTCAGCAATCCTAGAACAAAATCCATGCTCAGGTGCTCCCATGGGGTATTCGGTACAGGTAATGGTGTATACAACCCCATGTTCTGACTTCTCCCTTTTTCCAATTGGCAAAATCTACATTGTCGAACCCACGTTCCAACATCTATCATCAATCCTAGCCAATAATAATTTTCTTTGACCAATGCCTTGGTCTTGTCGATACCAAAATGACATGCTAATCTGCCGCTATGCAATTCTCGGATTAGGTTCTCCCTTATGGATCCTCTGGGAATACATAACTGTTGTCCTCTGAATAAGTATCCCTCTTGGATAAAATAATCCAAGTATGGAGTTCTGTCGACACTCCATGGTTCACGACAAGCTTCCCATGCTTTCGCAAAATCCTCGTCGGTCTCATACTCTGTCTTCATTGACTCTATTCCTATTGCCTGAACGCTCGTAATGTTCAACATTGCAACTCTTCGACTTAGCGCATCAGCAACTTTGTTCAACTTTCCCGACCTATGTCGCAACATGAATGTATATCCCTGTAGGAATTCAACCCATTTCATGTGCCACTGGTTCAACTTCGACTGAGTATTCAGATACCTCAGTGCTTGCTGATCTGTGTATAACACAAATTCCTTGGGAAACAAATAATGCCTCCACTTCTTCAATGCCTAGACAATAGCATAAAATTCCTGGTCATAGACCGAATATTTCCGCTTTGTGTCATCCAACTTCTCACTGAAGAATGCAATTGGTTGACCCTCCTAGCTCAACACTGCTCCAATTTCCGTTCCACTTGTGTCGCAATCAACCTAGAAAACTTTGTCGAAATATGGGAGCGCTAACACTAGGCTTTGAGTGACCTTCTCCTTCAACTTGTTGAAAGCTCATTGGGCTGTTTCCATCCACTTAAACTCCCCTGTCTTCATGCACTCTGTCAAAGGTGCACAAATCTGATTGAATCCCCGAATGAACTTCCTGTAGAAACTGGAAATTCCATTCAAACTCCTTACTCCAGTTGTACTTGTCGGCTCAGGCCAATCCAATATTGCCTTCACCTTTTCTAGTTCCATCGCCAACCCTTTACCCAATATTACGAATCCCAACTACACCCATTCTTCCTTCATGAAGAAACACTTTTGCAGGTTCACCATCAACTTCTCTTCCTGCAATTTCTGCAATACCTATCGAATGTGCTCCAAGTGTTCTATCTTGGTTCGACTGAAAATCAGGATGTCGTTTAGGTAGACTACAAAAAACTTTCCCAAGAATGGTTTCAGTACCTCATTCATCAACCTCATGAATGTACTGGGTGCATTAGTCAATCTAAATGACATGACTAACCACTCATATAGCCCTTCCTTTGTCTTCGATTCATCTCCTTCTCTAACCCGAATCCGGTGATAACCGCTCTTCAAGTCTATCTTCGTGAAGTAATTTGCTCCACTTAGGAAATCCATCAAGTCGTCCATTCTCGACAATGGAAACAAATACTTGATTGTGATCTTGTTGATGGATCTGGAGTCTGTACACATTCTCCATTATCCACCCTTCTTCGGCGCTAATACTGCTGGTACTGCGCATGGACTCGGACTCTCTCTGATCAATCCCCTGTCCAACAACTCATGGACTTATCGGTTGAGTTCCTGAACTTTCGTCAGACTCATCCTGTGTGGTGCTTTGTTTGGCAGACTCGACCCTGGAATCAAGTCGATCTGATGGGATATGCTCCTTGTCGGCGACAATCCCGTCGGTGTCTCATCGACACTATGCTTCAGAATTCTTCAAGGATATTTCTGACTTTGATCGAAATTTTCTCCATTGTCGACCTCTTGACACATGGTCCTTTCGGAATGATAGCATAACACCCCGAATGCTTTTCCTCCTCCACGAGGAATTATTTCGTTGAACACATCAACACTCGCTTCTCCCAAAATTTGTTCTCGCCGTGCTTACAACGCCATTCTTCCACATTGTGACTGTGTTGGCTCAACCATCATAGATCATATTCCGATCATATTTCCATGGTCTCCCTAACAATAGATGCCACGCATCCATTCGGATGACATCGCAGAGTACATTGTCTTCAAATCCTTCAACTCTGAAGTTGATCAGGCACTGTTTGGTCACCTTCACATGATGTCCTTTCTGCAACCATGAGAGCTTGTATGGGTGTGGGTGTTCCCAACACTTCAACATTTCTTTGTCGATCACGTCTGTTGACACAAGATTCTTAGTGCTTCCACCATCAACTATGCTCTTGCAACGCCATTCGCCGATTCGCACCTTGGTTCGAAAGATGGCCTTCCGCTGTGCCGGCTCTTGCTCATCGCATCTATCATCCAAAACCAGTGTCTTCTTGGCTGTAATGGCCCAAATTTTCTTCTTACCATTGTAACTGTTGTTGGATGCTGACTCTTCCCTCTCGTCGACTTGCTCATCCCTTTGACATCTGGGTTTTGACTCCTCTGCAGCATGTAGGTTCTATGGACATTCATATGCCTTGTGTCCATCTCCTTGACACTTGTAACAGATTATGGATGGTCTGTTCGCTCATTTTCTGTTGGACGGACCACTTCAACCATACGCACCTCGACTGCAGTTCTCACGACCATTGGGTTGGTTCTCTTGCATTTTCTCCCTTGTCGATGTCCCTTCTGTCCTTTGACTTTATTCAATAGATTCCTTCCTGTAACTACTACTTTGTCCTTTCACGGAAATAGTCTTCGCACCCCGACCAGTCATCCTGCCACTGGTCGCTGTGGATTTCCTCGATAGTTTCTCTTCTGCCTTCAGAGCTAACTGGTAGGATTCACCTACTGCTCTGAATCTTGACATGGTCAATGCATCCTGAATAGCATATTTCAAACCGTTCACATACCTAGTGACAACTTCTTCTCCTTCGTCGGTTTGTCCCGACCTTATCGACAATTTGTAGAACTCTTCCGTGTACTCCTTCATGGTAATCTCTTTTTGTCGAAAGTTTTGCAACTTCCGAAATAGGGAAATCACATAGTCATTTGGAAAGAACTTCCCTTTCAGCTTGGAGACCATCCTATCCCAAGACTTGATTTTCTCCTTGCCTTTCTTTACTCTGTCAGCTTACACATTGTCCCACCAAAATGAGGCACGACCCTTCAACCTCAGACATGCAGTCTTAACCTGTTTAGGATCCTCGATCTGCTCTATGTCAAAGTATTTATCCATTTCTCTGAACCAGTCGATCAAGTCTTCTAGATCCAGACTTCCTGAGTAGGTACGCACATCTATCTTTGTCCGACCTCTCATATCCGTCAGAAGTTTGATCTATTTTTCTTCTGGTTCTTCTCCCGTTGCTTCCCGTGGTTCCACTTCTTCGAATTCCTCATCGCTGTGGTCTAACACATCAGGAATAAAACCATACCTTTGGCTTTCTTTGATCGATGTGACTTCATTTGTCAAAGTTTGCATTATTCAGATGCACTCATTGAACATCTCACGATCAACTGTGACTGCTGCGCCACGTGCTTTTCGTCCTCAGACATTAATGTCTCTGTGAGCCATTTTCAACCTCGGCTGAAACTCCCACTTCGTCCAATCGCAACCAGACTTCAACAAGTCATGCACAACTCTGCCCAACCTCAGCTGGAGCTATTCAATGCACTTGCAGGCTTAATACCACTTGATGTTCTTCTGCATGTAGTATTCACTTCCCTCTCTGATATGGCTATCCTTCAAATCTCAGGATGCTATCGGCTCTGATACCAACTGACAGAAGGCGCCTTATGGACTAAGGTTCTTGCTTAAAAATACACACAACACACACATTCACATGAAAAAGATGTAAACAGGACGCCATGAACTGGATTATATTACTTCACCGAAAGGGTTACAATGCAAACTGCAAGGAATGAAAATAACTAACTAATCGGTCGGCCTCAACCTTTTACAATACAAAAGTAACCGTGTGCTCTCTCAGTGTGTCGACCTCACCCTCTCCTAGTTCACTAAGGAAATATGAGCTATGACTTGATCTTCTTTGCGTTCAGAAGACGTGTGACTCTTCTCTCTAGTCTGCCTATCTTCTCCCCGAAATCTGCTCTGCGGAACTCTGCCAAGTGATCCAATTGATCCCAACTCCCTGGCCTTCTACTCTATTGTTGTTGTTATCGAGATCACTCCGAACCCTGAGACACGCATCCTCTGTATGTCGATCTCCTCAGATGCTACAGACTTGCAAATTTCAGTGCCCTTGCCATGCTGCACCGCCTTTTCTTGTGTTGACATATGTCACGATCTCAACTACCTTCAATAAATTACATTAACTTCCTTAGCAACCCCGAACGACTACCAAGTACTCTGCTTGACTTCTCGAACTTCTTATGACAGGTTACAATAATCCGTCACGTCAGCCATACTATCTGTCATCTTCAACTTACTCACCGGGTTCCTTCTCTACGCTTAGGCTTCTCTAGTCCGCCCCTTCCTCCTCGCTTGGTTCACGCTCAAACCTATCAGAGTCATGTTCGACACATGTCGACCATTGATGCTCCGCTCTTCCTATCATCTGTCGACTCCCAATCATCTCGACTCTTGACCTTCGGAACATCTGTCGCTCACTGCTTCTGTCAGTCGTAGCCCAACTGCCCCTGCTCGACTTATTGACTTTGACAAGCCAATTTTCTCTTCCGCACTAGTGGTCATCGGCACTCCCTCTGGTTGGATTTCTCCATGTCAAATAACTTCGACTGATCTTCCTAGGCCCCGATGCTCCTACATCATGATGAATGTACTGGGAAAATCTACTAACGTACTTCAAAACAAGTTATTTATCTTCTTCTTGGACGCCAAGTCTTTCCATGAGTTGGTAGAACTTGCCGGTGTAACTCTATACTGATTGGTCTTTCCATTGCCTTAGCTGCTGCCACTTCTTATACTGCTGCTCGAGGTATTTAGGTGGGTAAATGTCCTTCCAGATGTGTTCGACGAATTTAACCCATGTGTCGATCGGGTCTCCGCTTTTCCCCATCTTTGTTCAAAGGTTCTCCCACCAGTAATGCACAGAGGTTGACATCTTTAAGGACGCAATGGTAACTTTTTCAGCTTCGGAGAGTTGATTTACAGCGTAATAGGATTCCAATTGTTGCACCCAATTGTCGACGGATTCCGCGTCAATCTTACCTTCAATATTCGGTATGTCCAAATTCATTTGCACCTTGAAGGGGCTGATTTTATCGGAGTGAGTTCTCATCGAGGATCCACTGGATTTCAAAGTGAATCGCAAGAGAATCTCGTTGAATGAGATGAAGATTTCAATCCATTGTCGAGCCAGAGCTTGCTCAATAAGCTGTGCTGTGTCATCGGTTGCATGTCTATCGTCTATTTCTTCTGTCATATCTGGAGTTAGCGTCTGCCTAGATTGCTGAGATTGCGAGCGAGTTTGAACTGGCATAAGCTAGGTAACTTCGAGAGAAGTGTATACATAAAACTTAAGCACGAACAAAACGGAGTGCTTTGATACCAATGATCTGAGTCGTGTCCAAGAAGCACGAGGGGGACAATAGTTCGACTGGATGAGTCGGCTCTATTATGGAAGAATCTTAATAAACAGAATGAGCAAAGCAGGATTACGCAACATAGATAGACACAAATACGCATAGACAATATGCAGGAATGCGAACTATTCTTCTATTAGATGTAAGCAGATAGCTTGACTGCTAAATTGATCAAAACTGATAAATGTTACATTATTATACATGCTTATATAGAATTCTGAGACGCTTGGGTGCCTGCCCGTTACGTTCGGTTACAAAGAAGAAGTTAGAACGGTTTCAACAGTTCAACCGTTACAGTCGACTGGAAGAAAGAAAGACAGTATGTCGAAGTTCGATAGTCGCTGGTAGCATGTCGACGCTGCATGTCGATGTCACAAACTGTGAGGTTGTTGAACATGTCAAAGGTGAGGAATGTGTCACAGTATGTCGAAGTCGAGACTTGTCAGAGTTGTGTCGAATTCGGAACCTGTCGAAGTCATGTCGAGTCGAAACTTGTCGAAGTTGTATAGACATCGATGACTTGTCGCAATCGATGTTGACATCCAACAACAAATTTGAACTACAATGTGGATCAAAATCTCTTCAGAATTATGAGTTAAGAGAGATAAATGAGTTAGAAATATAAAAGGACCACATTCTAAAACATGCATAAATGGAATGGAGACCGAAAAGAAGAGCCCGTTGGATCAATCTAGTAGATAACAATACTCGCTTCTTTCACTCTTATGCTTCCTATAGAAGAAACATAAACTCAATATGGGAATTGGAGAATGAAGATGGTGAAATAGTAAAAGGCCAAGATGAACTCAAAAGTCTAGCAATTAAATACTTCAACAATATCTATAAGGATCCAGGTGAGAATCACATTTTAGATCAACTTGGTACTATAAAACACTGTCTAAAATTTTTTAGTGATGAGGATGGGAAAGATATTGGTTCCCCAGTCACCCTTGAAGAGGTTGAAAAAAATTTAAAATATTTCTCCAAGGAGAAAAGCTCTGGCCCAGACAGCTAGACAGTGGAGCTGTTCTTACACTTCTTTGACATAATGGGTTCGGATCTGCTAAACATGGTGGAGTATTCTAGGGTGGAAGGTTTTGTCTCGGGTGCATTAAACTCTACTTTTCTTACGTTTATTCCTAAGAGTAATAATCCAAGTAATTATTATGAGTATAGGCCCATAGCACTTTGTAACTTGGCTTACAAACTAATCTCAAAGATCATTGCAAACAGAATCAAACCCCTTCTATCAAAGCACATGTCTCCTATGCAGTTTGGGTTCCTAAATGACCGACACATCTTGGATGCTATTGGAATTACTCAAGAATCTATACATTCCACAAGGACAAAAAACCAAAGTGTTGTCCTCCTTAAGATGGATCTAGAGAAAGCCTTTCACAGGGTAGACTAGAATTATCTAAGGCTCATACTCTTCCAGATTGGTATGCCTCTACTGGTTATAAACTGGATACTTGCCTGCGTCTCATCAACACAATTTGCAGTCTTAATAAATGGAGCTTCATCTAAGTTCTTTAAGAGTTCCAGGGGGATTAGGCAAGGCTTCCCTTATCTCCTTTACTCTTTCTACTTACTATCGAAGGGTTAAGCACACTAATCCTTCACGAAAAGTCAAAATGTAAAGTGAAAGCTATAAATATTGCTCCAAATTGTTACATTACACATTTGTTATTTGTAGATGATGCTTTAATTTTTGGTCAAATTCGAAGGAAGAATGGAAAAGACTTCTGAAAATTATCAAAATATTTTGCAATGCTTCAGGTATGAAAGTAAGCGAAAAGAAATATGTTTTCTTTCAACATACGATGGAAGAGGAAAACATGCAAAATATCACTTCTTTCTTCCCTTACAAAGTCTGCTCCTTAGGGGATGGTCTCCACTACTTGGTTTATTTTTTAAAGCCAAATAACTATAGAACACAGAACTGGAGATGGTTGGTTGAAAGATTGGAGAAAAAAATACATCTTTGGACTCACAGGGTGCTCTTGATTGGTGGAAGACTTACTTTAATCAAGGTTGTTCTATGTGGCATTCTGGTGTACTGGTTCTCATTTCTACAAGTTCCTTCCTCAATCATTAAATCTATGAGAAAAATCATTTTTAACTTTCTTTGGACTGGGAAAAATAAAATGGGAAAATGGTCATGACTAGTTGGAGAACTTTATCTATTCCAAAAAAATGGGGCGGTTGGGGGATAAATAACCTATTCTGGTTCAACTTTTCCCTCAGGCTTAAGAGCTTATGGAGAAGCATTTTCAGAGAAAATATCTAGTCTACAGTCATTAGAAGAAAATATATAAAAATAGATCCCATCCAATGGATTAGGAATCATAAGAAAAACTATAGAAATTCCTCCCCAATTTGGAGGCATTTCAATTGATCAGGGTTGGAGGGGGTTTCAATTGATTAGGGCCCTGATATGGTTCCTAGTAAACCTTTGGTTCACGGAGTGTTATTTGGGGATCCTAATGAGTCAACCTAGGTTATTGTTCCCCATACTATGGAAGGTGATAACCCTAGGGCGGATTGTTTTGAAGGTTTAGGGGGACTTAATTTTGGCCGAGGAGAGGTTGTTTCGGGTGTTTTCATTCCTAAGGATAATGAAATTCTTAAATCATCTGGTTATAACCCGAGTCATGAGATGGTCTGTCTTTCTCCTCTGAAAGTATATTAAAAAAACCCCTCTACTAAACTGGATGTGTGTTCAGTAAACTCCCTGAAATTCCAAAATGTGACTATCAGGCGTAATAGGAAGAAGGTTGGGGGGAAGGGAGTTCAAAGGGATGAATCCCCTTATCAATCTATTTTGTCTAGACTTGAGTTGGTGGATTCTGAGGGTGGGTATAATGGTTATGTTGGGGGTCTTAAAGCAATGTAGCCCCATAACCCGGTTTCTTAATGTCTTTTTGTTCACTTAATGTGTGTGGATTGGGTAAAGTTGTTCGGGTTAGGGCATTATCCAATCTTATCTCTGCTACTGGTGCCGGTTTAATCTGTTTGCAAGAGACTATGTGTGAGGATGTTGTTGCTTTGCCAAAAATTGCTAGTATTCTTCCGGGATGGGAGATGTCGGCGATTAGTTCATTGGGTCTGTCGGGTGGTTTATTAGTGGCTTGGGACCCTAGACAGTTCAATTTTAATGTTTTCAAGTCGAGCTGGGGTATTCTAATGGATGGTAGTATACAGGATAATAATTTGAAACTTACTATTTTGAATTGTTATGGCCCTTATAGAGACAGATTAAATTTTTGGAATACCTTGAAATTATCAGGTATTTTAAACATTGACAATCTTATTATTACAGGAGACTTAAATTTTACCCTGCTAGCTTCAGAGGTTTGGGGTATGAATGCTAGATTGGATGATATGGAAAAAAAAATTCTCAATTATTTGAGACTTACAATTTGGTTGATGTGTCCCCTGCTGTTGTTGTGCCTACCTGGACTAATGGTCGTTTTGGGACTGAGGGGGTGCATAAGAGATTGGATAAATTTCTTGTCAAAGCTTCAGTTCTTGAATCTTGTCAGAGATATCGCTCTTGGGTTGGTATCAACAAATTTTCTGACCACTGGCCAATATTTCTACAGTTGGGGGATCATATTCAACAAAAAATGTATCCATTCAAGTTCAATTGTTCATGGTTATCGAATGATGATTTCCGTGGATTAATTCGGGATTTTTGGTCCAACCTTGAATGGAATCGCCTGGATTTTTTTGTTTTAAGCCGAGGAAGCTTAAAGATGAGGTATCTTGCTGAGTCCATGAATGGAAGAAAAAGGATCAATCTGAGATCAAATTGTTAGAAGAACAACTTCAGTCACTTTTTGCTAAGAATTTAGTGGATCCTCAAAATACTGAATCTTTTAAAACTCTTAAGTTATTAGAGGAAAAGAAATAGTCTATGTTGATTCAAGAGGAAAAGGAATGGAGGCTGAAGAGCCATGCACTGTGGATTGAGTCTAAAGACAGAAATACAAGGTTTTTTCATTCCTTTTCTACTTTCAGAAGAAATTTAAATACTATTTGGAATCTTGATGATGGTTCTAGAAATGTTGTTTCAGGAGATAGGAAGCTTTAGGATCTGGCAAAGGATCATTTTGAAAAAGTCTGTACAGATTCTGCTCATTGTGATCTGGTATCACAACTTAGGGTTGTTAAACTGCATCCAAATTTTTTTGATGATCAGGATTCAATGGATATGGAAAAGGAGGTTACTTTAGAAGAATTAGAGGAAACCATCAAACTATTTGTTAAGGAGAAGATCCCCGGGCCTAATGGTTGGATAGTGGAATTGTTTAGTCATTTCTTTGATATTATGGGTGCTGATATTCTTAGTATGGTTGAATATACCAGGAAATTTGGTTACATTTAGGGAGCTTTGAATTCTACTTTCATTACATTAATTCCTAAATGTAACACTCCTAAATCCTTTGGGTATTTCAGACCTATCACATTATGTAATCTGGCGTATAAAATCGTATCTAAGATTATTGCCATGTGATTGAAACCAGTTCTCTCAAAGTTTATCTCTTCGGAACAATTTGGGTTTCTGTAGGATAGGCATATATTGCATGTAGTGGCCATTTCTCAGGAGTTGTTACATTCAATAAAGTGGAAGGAATTGAAGGCCATACTTCTCAAGATGGATTTGGAGAAGGCATATGATAGAGTAAACTAGGATTTTCTGAGACATATTTTGATACAAATTGAGGTTCCTCTTGGTACCATCAAATGGATCATGGTTTGTGTGACTTCTATGAATATTGTTGTCCTGGTGAATGGAGCTCCCACAGAATTTTTCAAATGCTCTAGAGGTATACGACAGGGTTATCGTTTATCTCCTTTGTTATTTCTGCTTATTATCGAAGGATTAAGTTGGTTGATTATTCAAGCTAGAAGGGATGGCACTATTAAAGGTATTAAGATTACCAAGGATCTATATATTTCACATATCCTCTTTGTGGATGATGTGCTTTTAGCTAGGAGTGATTCTGAGACTGAATGGAGTTGTTATATGAGAATTATTAATCTGTTTTGTAAAGCCACTGGGATGAAGGTTAGTATTACAAATTCATGCTTCTATCATAACAGAGTTGAGGACAACAGGATGATAGATATCCAAAGGATGTTGCATTATAAATCCTATGATATTGTTGATGGATTTAAATATCTTGGTTATTTCATAAAACCAAATGGGTATTTAATTAAAGGTTGGAACTGGTTGCTGAAAAAAGTAGAAGCTCGAATTTCTCTTTGGACGTATAGATTATTGTCAATTGGAGGTAAACTTACTGTAACATCCTGAATTTTGACTAACTATTTTTGATGTTATATACTGGGCTTAAGCCCCAACACATATGATTTATTTTGATTATTGGGCATAAGCCGTAATGCACATGATTATGTTCTTTCATAGATTTACATATTGGGCGTGGACCCTAACTGATGAAGATTATTGTTATATACTGGGAAGAAAGCCCCAATGTATTGATTTATGTTTTGTTATGAGATTGGGTACAAACCCTAATATACTAAGATGATATTTTGTTACATACTGTGTAGAGTTATGGCTTACATGATTGATTTATATGGTATGTTGATCATGGACTCAGGAACACACAGATGACCTATGTACTGGGCATAAGCCCCGATGTACCTAGAGGATTTTATTACGTACTGTGCGTAAGCCCCAATGTACGTAGAGTGTCGGGCATAAGCCCTGGAGCACTCCAATTTTGATAATGAATACAAGATCCGAGGCCATTTGTACATTCTAGAGGTGCTTCACAACCACATTCTAGTACTAGTGTTGAGCGGGATGCTCTGGAATTGCACTAGCGTAATGCCCATGTGAGAGTGTTGAGTTAAAGATCTAAAGAGCACTTGGGGTTACTTGATCTTAAAAGTGTTGAGTCGAGAAGACTCTGAATAGAACTTCTATTCATCACATTTATTTAAATTGGTTAAATGAATCATTTTCCATCTATCATCAAGGACTGTGGGAACTACCATGTTAAACGAGGGAATCCAACATGCAAGAGAGAGACCTAGAGGTACCTAACCTAGCCATCTATCCAAGCTTACCAAAAGACCCTGTCCAAAGAGTTGGACATTGTACTTAATATTTCTCAAAGAATTATTATGGTATGTACATAATTAAATCAAAGAGTTATCATATTTAATTATTGAATAATTAGATTTATTATTTATAAAAGAAAAGATTACTTATGTAAATAACATGCATAAAGGTTATGCATAAGATATTTCTCATGTTACTATTATTATTAATATTATTAATAGTATTATTATTATTTGTGATCTAACTTAAAGATACATCTAATTGTAACAAAATAAAGGTCCTAGATAAACTAGGGGTGAATAATTAATAAAATATATTTCATAAATATTATAATTCAAATTAAATTAAAAGCTAAATATTATTATTTAAACTCAAACAGCTATATTCCAAACAAACTCACCTATATAAAGAAGGGCGGATCCCAAGAGAGGGATCATCTTTTCCTACTATCATTCTCTTATGGTATTAGAAGAGAATTATTCTACAAAACTGAAGAAGCTTACTGTTTTTCCCAAATCTGATCAGTAACCTATCCTAGATCCTCTACTTCTCTTATTGCATGTTGGAACAAGCTTGGGGGGATACAGTTAGAACCAGGCATGGTCTAAGGGTCATGGTTGGGCGGAACATGGTAGTCCCAAATTTTTTCAGCTAAAGATCACCCTACAGGTTAGCTAGGTCAATACTTTTTCCATTAACTAGTGTTTGAGTGTGCAGGTTCTGCAAGGGAAGATCAAGCATCAAGAATTATGTATGAGCTATAAATTTTCCATATAGTTCAACTAGATTTAGAAATTTAAGTAGGAATTAATATATAGTATTCATGTTTCTGTACATTATAATTTTATTTCTTTTTTATCGAGCAAGGGCCAAATGGCATGGGATCTCATGGTTTAAACTCTAGGTTTAAATTTCAATTATTATTTATGTTTACACATCTTCCTTAACTGTTACATGGATCTACTAGGGCTAGCCTAGATAGGATGTGCTAGATACTCATATAAATAAAACCACTAGTATCAACCTTTATTATATTTTGTTACTGCCTAAATTGTTATTCTTTACAAAGAAGGAAATCGTATTTATCAAACCCCTACTCTGTACATTTAAATTATTCCAAGTATGAGAAAACTCGGGTTAACCTTTTAAACTAGTATTCAAACACAGACAAAGATCCTTCTCAAAATATCAACAAGACCAAACATAGTCGAATCCCAGTTCTCAGACATCATTTAGCTTAAACCCTCACGCTGTAACTTTCATATGAAAAACGTATAAACCCCACTCCTACGTTTCCTTTATTTACGAATATCTCAACAGCAGACTTCTGAGAGAATGTGGGAATCATTTAAGAATACAGTCGACGAAACTTAAAGACATCATTCAGAATTTTTTAAACCAGTTATCATATGTTCAATGAGAGATGCCTCATACAGGCTAGACCTCTCTTTTTTCATTATTCAGGAAATAATTTTGGATCATGACGTCTCAGGGTCAAACCCCTGCCCGATAAGTTTTACATTTAAACTACAGTGTAGGATTCCTTTATAGCGTGGACCTCTGCCAGTTCATAGCATTTTACCTACTTCAAACGCAACATAAAACTATAAAGAAATTATCTATTGTCTACGCTAGGGTCGGAGCACCGAGCCACATCAGAAGCATTAAAAACAAGAAGTCATTTCCAACATCTGCCCTACCATTTTAATAAAAGCACTTCACACCATAAGTATTAAACTGAAACTTTAAACAATACATTATAGAAGTAAAACAAATTCGTATGCCAAGACGGGAATAAAACTTAAACACAGTATCCCAAGAATAAATACGATTTTATCAAGCTAGGGTAAAGCCACCTCAGATAATTAAAATGAGAAAGAAATCCTACACTACTCTGTCTACTGACTAGGTCCCATAATGTCTGAATCAACGAAATATGAAATGGAACAAACGAAATTGTATCATTCAAACTTAAAGACTTCTCATTTCACATTAAAAACATTTTGACAGAGGAATTCATCCTTTCATAGAAAGAAAATACAAACAAATTTCAGACTAAGTTTTGTAAAAAGAAACCGGAAACATCAACGCTTAACCAAATACATTTTGCTCATGACTTTTCATAATAGTATTAACATCAAAACCCAGCATTACGTCTTGCTCAAGAAACCATATAAGGGTTTCTTCATCCATCCAACAAGAACAACGTATTATACAAATCGTGACTGTCTTTAAAGGGCCCAAAGTAAACCATTAAAATTTTTATACAACTCCAGGAGTGCTAAAAGTGTAGACAAGCATCCTCCAAAACCAAAATCGCCATATAGGCTACCACTCAGTGAGGATTACATCACAGAGCATGCTACAGGGCATAGTTAGTTATCACATAAACAAACGAATCCACACATCCAAAAGCTCCAAACAGAGTTTTACAGTACTTAACCCAGCTATCAACACTATGACTTGAAGGGAAGGATGTGGCCACAAAAGTCCAGACTTACCATTCTTTTTGCCATAGTCACGATGCCCAGGTCAGACACGAGCTGCTACTACCAGCTACCCTATCAATGCAAACCAGGCCACGATTATTACAAACATTTTAACTTGTGATAACATAATCCAAGTACTAGAAGTAAGGGTGGTTGGAATACGAAATATTACCAAGAGAAGTCAGTATCAACTGCCTAGGTGCAGAATGAAGCTGGTCATGAGTGCCTCCATGGCAGGGAGAGCAGGGCTCTACCTCCCCCCTCCAAACAAACCAGAAATGATAACATGCTTTGGGACATTCAAAACCCTCATGGTTTAGTATTTAATGCTCCAGTTGGAATCCATTCAAAAGCTGTCGTAGAGCTCCATTAAAAGCTCTACCAAATGCCACTACGTTTTGATTCGTGACCCATTTCACATAGTGGGAGAACTCCCTTATTTCACATACAAACTATTAAAATGTTTGGGTCCAAATCCATAGTATTAAAACCCTTACATCGATATCAGAAGCCTTGGGGTCGGCTCGTTAATACCATACAATTGGCCCCTTCCACTAAGCATTAAAATTTTGTATCTATCCATTTCGTTTAGTGAATAACCTTTTTGGCATTGCAAGCTCTACGTTGTTTTTACATGGATCAAAACCATAGGGTTAAACATATGTATTGGATTTTGGAAAGTAGCTAGCCTTTAAACAATTACCTACAAAAGCAAGAAGTATGAAAGAGACTTTAGCATAAAAACGCTAAGTAAGTCTGGCCATTTTTGCCACCAAGTCCTTTACCCCTCAAACCATAAAGCTCGCAAAATAATTACAGTCTCTACATCCATCCAAGTTAGAACCTAAGTGGACACATAATCTCAAACATATAAAAGGCAGAACATTTAAACCAGATGCAAGTATGAGAACAAGCCTTTGGATTTTAACCAAGTACCGAGAATATAAATCCAACTGAGATAGTCACCATAAATCCAATTTCGTATTAAACAAAACAATTTTCCCATTTTCAAAAGCTTCCACAAAACCTTTTAAGTGAAGTCAAACATAGTAGGTTCATCATACCATAAGCCTTAAGAAGAATTATGTAAGTCATTCATGTTCTTAAATATTTAAAGTGAATCATATATTTTAAACTCGAGTGCTGAAGTTAATTTGATAAACATGTACCGAATTGACGATGTTAGCCATGAACGAAAAGTTTTAAATTTTTTACGATTTAGGGACATTACACTAATACACTTGTAAAAGCTATGTTGACAGGTATCCGTGTCTACTAGTTCTCGTTGTTTCCAGTTCCCTGCTCAGTTATCAATGCCCTCAGAAGATTGTTTATAATTTTTTTATGGACAGGTGGTTTGGACAGATCCAAGTTGGTAATGACAGGTTGGGATAAAATTTCATTACCAGAAAGCTTTGGGGGATGGGGGATAAAGGATCTGGCATCTTTTAGAGCAGCTTTAATATTATAAAGCCTATGGAGAGGCTTATTCGGAAACATGCTATGGTCTTCAGTTCTATAGAAGAAATACATGAAAATGAAGGTTAGTCACTGGCTGAGGTACCCAAAGAAGAAATGAAGAAGACCCTCGCCGATCTGGAATGGCTTCCTTAAGATTTACAACTGGCTAGCAAAGGACCTGTTCTGGAAAATTGGAAAGGGAATGAAATTTCTATCGGGATAGATCCAATTAGGGCAATTTTTAAGGGCGAAATTTCTCCAATTGGCTATTTTTCGGGCTTTTTTTCAAATAATAAATTCGCTAGTTAGTCATTTTTAGTCTCTAATATCGCCTATATTTACATAAAATCTGTGTTTTTAGCATAATATTGGCCAAAGTTTACATATTTAAGTAGTAAATTGTATGTTTCATATTTACTATTCGCCTACCTATCTATATACATGTTTTTTTCAATCCAAAATAATCGCCTAGGATACTATACTTAAGTATAATATTAGAATCCTTAAAAATTACCGTGGATCCAATTATTGGTCTTGAAGATTCTTATTGTTTATCAATGGAAACACTTTCACTGATAAAAACTCGTGGATACATCACTCTCAACAGCATTAAAAAGATGGAGGGTAGAGACTATTGGTTGAACGCATCTGATCTTGGTCTCACTGGTGCTACAACCTTTGAATGGAATAGATACATTCAGTCACTTAATGAAGCTGGTTGTCATTTATCTATGGATGAGGATAAAATCGCATGGATACGGAATGAAAGTGTTTGTGTGGTGACTGCTAAAACAACATATAAAGCCATCATTCAAAGGAAAGGTATTTTTTCGAAGCATTGGTGGTACAAAAGTATTTGAAAGTGGAAGATTCCACTGAAATTCAAATGTTTTTTGTGGTTCACCATCCAGGAAAGACTGGAAACATGGGATAACCTGTTGATGAGAGATTGGTCTGGGCCAAGTCAGTGTGCCCTATGCAAAAATTGTTCTGAAACTGCTAGCCATATATTTGTTGACTGCTCGTTTACAAAGAAGGTATGGGATATGTTTTATGTGGCTTTGGATTTTAATAGGATTTGGGGTCCTGTATCCTTTGAGTTTTGTTTGCAGCAATGGAATAACACTATTAAAAATTGTATCAATATCCCGGTCATTATCTCTTGGAGAATCTGGTACATGTGTAACTTGGTTATTTTCGAGGACCATAAGCCTTGTACTAAATTGGCTTATCATCTAGCTTTAAATTTTTTTATGACGTACCAAAAGGAGCAGGTTCCCTCAAAGATTCAAAAAAATGGAAGTTTATCTCTTCAGTTTTCTGTTCCAGTTCTTTTCTTTGATGGAGCAACAACTAATGGGAGGTGTGCAGCTGTTGGGGTGATTATGATTTATCAAAACCATTTCTTCACTCTTCGTCTCAACTGTGGTAGGGGAACGAATATGTAGGAAGAACTACTTGCTTTGTGGTGTGTGGCTAGAGAAACAAACTGTTTTGGCCTTCCGGATGTCAAAGTCTTTAGAGACTCTAGAGTTACTATCAAATGGGCATGTGGTGAGTTTGACTTAAAAGTTGCCTCTTTAACACATTGGTGTAACAATACCGTTTTTGAGCTCAGACTATTTAGAAGCATCTCTTTGGAACACATATTTTGGGAACATAACACTTTAGCTGATAAATTTTTAAAGCAGGCATTGGAAGGAGATGTTGGCTACCTTATATGGGAAGAATTCCTTGGATCCACTGCCCAAGATTCAAGATTACTTTATTTTTTTTATTGAGCTCGGTCTTCTTTTGAACATTTTACATATGACTGTCAGTAGTTTTGTCTCAGGTTAGGTATAAGGTGTATTAGAAGACAACCCTTTGTTTATATGTTTTTTTTTTAAGTCTGGAAGAGAATGTGACTTGTCTTCATGACAGATCCATCGTTGTACTGTTTGATTCAAAAATATTTGAATATCAATGGTATGCTTTTTTTCGTTGAAAAAAAAAACGATCCATCCATTTTTTATTTTCACTTTTGAATTCGATTTTTTGACATGCACTTTATTCGATTTTTTGACATCCACTTTTGAATACTCAATTAGCATTGTACCTTTCATATTGTATGATGATGGATGTAAATCAAAAAAAAGATGCAAGATTTAAGACTCATTACTTATTTTCGACATCTAAATACTAAGATCATCCTTAATCTTGTTAGCTCCCATCTATTCCTTGATATGATGTACCCTTCCACAACATAAAATGTATTATAAAGATAATGCCCAAATAATCCTATCATTGTATTGGTGTATCCACCATTTCAAATGTCACTTAATGTAAGATTCTTAGAGAAACTTGGACACATTAGGTTTCTCAATCCTCACTTGAATTCATGTGTTATGCACATTTTTAATCCTTGACAATATGATAATTGGCATGACATTAAATTTCCATATTTAATGTGTCATGCATCCAAACTCATAATAATGATGTTTTCTTTGTTATATTTTCCTCTAGTTTTGGCTTTGAAAAAAACAATTAGTGATGGGTTATGGTTGTAAATTGTAATGGCATTGGAAACTTACTAACAACATTCACTACAAATGTGTGGCTCAATAACAATTTTGATTAATCGAACCCAAGGAAATGAGGTCATATCTCTTTCTAGCATTATAAATACTTGAATGTAAATTGGTCAAGCTCATCATAAAGATAACACATATTTTTTCTTTGTTTTAAACAAAACTATGTTAATGATTTTGCTTGGGATAAAAAATGTTATTAACATCAACAATAACTTTTATGCTATTGATTAATTTTACGCATGAGGTTGCACGAAATGGACCTTCTCAACATTGCAAAACCTAAAATTGGATAACAACAATGTGAACTATGATTATGTTCATTCAATTTTATGCATCATCAGTGCCTTACTTTGATCATTCTCGATTTCCCAATTGTATGCATCTTTATATATCACACTCCTTCACATTATTCTTTTTGTTTTTAGAAACTTTGACATTGATACTTTAGTGTCAAATATTTGAGATTGGTCCTTAGGTCACTTTCCCTCTACCTCATTACAAGCCCAAGAACATTGAGATGTATCCTTTACAACCTTAATTCCTAGAGAAACATTTTTTATCCATGGGTGAGAATCTTAAGTAAAATATGAAAAAGGTAACATAATTCATATGATCATCATATCTATGCAATATGGATTATGCTCTAACATCTACTTTGTCACACATTTTCCTCAATAAGAATAACATACTTTGTGGTCTTGATGAATAGTTTAATTTTGCTTTGTGTTTGTATGGACCGTAGGATTCTCCAAATTATAGACATGTCAGCCTACCTAATAATAAATGTATGTGATCATGCTAGATTTGCATGATCTTAGAGTCCTATAAAGCAACTAGGCTCCCGTTGTGGCTCTTATAGTATTTTGATAGAATTATTACTCTTCAACAAAAGCCTCAAGGTCTATGACAATTTCTTCTTTTCTAATCAGATCCATAACAAACAACACCCATGGTCAAGCATGATTGTGATATGCTCAAGATATGAATATAAGATATAATATTTACTCATGATATGGATACACAAAACAAATCTTCTTTTATATAGATGTCTAGAAAAATGTTTGATTCTCACATTATATCTAAAACTTTATATTGTCCTTTTTAACACTTTAAAATTTTAATGTAAAAACAAATATCATTTTGTATTTATAATTTTTATTTTATTTTATAATATATATAACTAATTTCAAAAATATATTTAAAATTACAAAATATAGTTACTATTATTTTCTAATATATTATAACTTATTCATTCAATAATTTATTAACTTTTAATATTATAAAATTTGGAAAAAATATTTTTAATCTTATATAATGAAATACAACACTTTTACAACATTTCATCTTCAAAGAATTGGATTAAAATATAATCTTCAAGTGAAAATGAATCCCATTAACTCTTTACAATAGAGAAGAATAACTTAGAAATTTAGATCAAACTTTGTAGTGCTAAGATCTATTCATCGTCCATCTGTAAACGAGTGGGTCCCGTTACGTTGGAAGGTAATGATTACTAAGTTTTATGGAGTGGGAAATCCCTAATTTGAGTGACGGGCATACATGGAAAATTTACACACGCATTTTAAGATAAGAAACACACCCAAAAGAAAAGTACTTATCAAGAAAGATCGAAGGAAAATTTTCAGGAAAAAGACTTAAAATTTTTTATCAAAAGGAAAAGGCTTAAAGGAGGAAAAGACTTATGAGGTTTTTTTATCAAGAAAAATACTTAAAAGGGTTTTATCACGAAAGATCATGTCAATGACACTAAGCATGTGATATCGATGAAATCAATTTTCAATGTTTATGATAATGCACCCCAATCAGGTTGGAATTTGAGAGGTAAATTGTTTGTTATGAGGTAATTTAGCCATTAAATATAGTTAAAATTTACTATAATTTTCATAAACCAAATTTAAAATATATAATACATCTATTAAAATAATTTAAATCATTTAATTTAACGAATGTTAAATTTCAAATTCCAACATTACTCCAATCATCCAAAATTTAAAGATCAATGAATCTGTTGAATTTCAAATTCCAACACTACCTCAATCATATATAATACATCCAATTAAAATAGTTTAAACCATCAAATTTGACGAGTCAATTATATTTCAAATTCCAACACTATCCAACCATCCAAAGTTTAAAGATCCTTAGTGAATTTTGAACTTTTGGTTTGTATGGTTCATAAGTAGCCCATTTAAAATGAGAAAAAAGACTAATTTAAACGTGTTTATCCATGAAGATCAATTAGCATATCCTTTTAAATTAATATGACTAAAATATTTAAAATGGTATGACTAAAATATTAATGAGAATCATATTTCTAAACGTTTTAAAAGCATAATGTTCTCAAAGAAGCATAAAAACTCTAAACACAGATTTCAAATATTTTATATGCATAGTTATTATATATATTGGTTTTTGAAAATTTAATTATTTTTTATTTAAGGTCTTTTTTACATGGTTAGGTTAATCTTAAAATTTAACATATATTATGTATACGACTTGTATTTTAAGTTTTTTTAGTTGAGTTTTTTTCACATGGTTAGGTTGATGGTAAAATTTAACCTATATTATTTATATGACTTGTATTGGTTTAAGGAAATTTAATTATTTTTTATTTGAGGTCCTCTTTTACATGGTTAGGTTAATTGTAAAATTTAACCTATATTATGTATATGACTTGCTCTTATCCATCGATTCTTTTCTCCTTGATTTATCTCTTGTGAGTGTTAGACATTGATGGTGTGGTCGTTGTTATTAATAGGTGATATGAAATAGGTGCACTTCCACTAAGCTCATATTACTAGGAGGATCACTCCCTCCCAATAGCACATTCCTCAATAAATTAGTTAAGAGTCGATTAAATTAGTTGTGTTTTTCCATTCTTTGACTTTTTTTTCCCAAGGAAAAAAGCATAATTTTACTAGGAATAATCGAATTACATATTGCAGAAAGGATTCTAAGAGCCCTTTCAAGTAATAGCTTTCTAGCTTCACAAAAAAATAGCAGGTACCTAGGCACCACTAGAAAAACCTAAATCTAAATAACCCTCTTTCAGAGGCAGCCAAGAATGGCTCATGTACAATGAAGAACCAACTCATATGGAATTGGAGAAAAAAAAAAGGAAAGAAACCATATGAGATGTCGACAGATGCAGAACATATAAACAAAATCCACAAATGCAACGGTAGGTTGCATAGCCACCAATTTTCAAAGGCTGAAACCATCGTCCAGGTGACGGGTCTACTAAAAGAAATTTATCCACTGCTCCAAAGGAATCCAACCATTGTCGTCTCCCCTCGACAATGTGACTGTCGTCGCTGCTAAAAGGAAACAGTAGCCTACAATGGTCTACGGGGCTCCTTTGTCGTCAAGCTGCCACTGATGCCTCATCGTCAAGCGCCCTTCCAAACCGCCCACCTCAACACGAACCATCGCCGCCGCCACTGGTAAGCAGAAGGAGCCTGATACACAATGGGTTGCCGCGCGAAGGCTCCTCTACCACACCGTTCATAGAGGGATCGTCCATGCTCGCCTCCAGTCGACCATGTCAAGGTAGCAACTCGGCGGGAAAGGGGGATGGTGGCCATGGAAGGATCCATGGCCTCCAAATTCAACAATTGACTCTCAAAACCCCAGTTCTAGTGCCACCTACCTTGGCCAATTTACTACATGCATTTGATGGATATATGGATAGATAGACAAGATTCCATTCTTTGACTTATGTGTATCCTATTTTATTTTTTACGGTTTGATGGTTAGTCTAAAATGGACTCATTCTAAAATTATATGAATGTCTTTGACCAAGTGAATAAGGCAAGAATTATGTCATGTTTTTTGTCATTTTCTATTTATCATTGATTGTTATATTATTTTAGCATTAGTTGTTGGTTTTGAAAATGTAAAGTTGTGTGTGTTCACTTGGTATCAAAGCAGTTCTATCATAGTTCTTTCTAATTTCCATCTTCCCACCCAACAACTTTTTCTCACATATAGATCCCTTAGCTAGGATTCATGGATGGATTTCACCGTTGTAACTCGCTTCCATCAGTCCTCAAGACTTAGAGGGATATATTTTTGCGTGGCTTATTTTGGTTTGTTTGAAATTAGAGAAGTCCATTTCCTTGTTCTCCAAAACCATCGCAAAGGATCCTAGGTTCTCATACAAAACCGTTATTAGCTAGATACTTATAGAACCACTCTCTCATTTTACAATCCAACCTAGGTTGTTCAAGTTACACATATGTGTACAATTTTTACCAATGTTTCCCCAAAACCTTGTTAACAGTGTTACACTCCTAGGGTGCATATTCTTTTGCTTCATTCTACACACATTGTAATGTACCCAAACCCAGGTCTAGGCACACTAACTAAAAAACTGACAAGTTGAGGCTAGATCTTAAATATCTTTACTCAAACACCACTAGACTCCCACAAATTTTCCCCAAACGGGTTAACTGGACATCTACAGACTCTAAACACACCCAAAAATCACGGGCCACATACTAAACATGGTTTACTTAGGGTCTCACTTCGATAGTTGCACATTCAAGAGTGCATCACACCTTGGTAGACTCCTTTGGCTAAACCGAAGGCTTCAAGGCAATGGCCCCAAGAATTGTGTGGTAACTCCACTTCTTCTAGTGCAGTACTGGAAATAACTAATCCACTGGTAGAAAAATATAAATATCCCCAACCTAATATGGAAGCTATTAGACTTGATAGACAAAATTTTGATTGAGAAGGAAGCGACTAGGGGCAAAGTTTGAATCTTGGACTAGTGAATTGGATAGCTTCCAAATAGTTTCAAATGGCACAAGAGGCTCACGAATTTATGTCTTGAGACTGGGGATGTGATTAAATACATCAAATTTAGCTAGAGGGACCTTCAGACCAATTTCTGGGAACACAATGAACAGTTAGATTCATCAAAACTGAAAAATTGCTACTTCTTCAATGATAGCCCACACAGTAAAACTACTAATTTCCTAGCACTTACAAATGGCATCGAAGGGTGACGAATTGTTGATTTGTTACTTGGAACAGATCCTAATACACCCTGACCGAATCAAATGGCCCACATAATGATCTATGGAAACATTAGAGGAAGTTTCACAACACAAAAACTAAAGATTGCATGCATATTTTTAGCATTAACATATGATCATGAAACTTGGGTTAAACCACACTGATACTATATTTTATTGGATGGAAAACTTTTGAACATTCATGGCTTCTCAAGCAGTTGAAATATATGGAGAAATTAGATACAATAATGGCCACAGAGAACCAAAATATTTACACGAGAGAAAAGATGGGAAAACAACTCCAGAAGGTGAATTTCTGCTTTAGAAAACATGGGCTTTCAGGCAGTATTTCAACCCAGACTTTAGATATGCAACCCAGAGAGTGCACTCCACCTGATATTGAGAAAATAAGATCAAGAAGAAAACTAACAACAACTATCATGAACCACAGGTGCACCCTCCTTATCCCAGCACACACTAAACTCAAACTAGCACTAGAAATACACCATAGAGATTTCAGCTTCTACAGGAACCCGATCTCAACACCTTGAAACCTCTAATTTAGAACTGCAAAATTATTTATAGTTTGTATTAAATCTCCATGAAAAGGACTGGATGTCCTCTTCCTCATATCCCAATAAAATGATCTCTCAATCTCTTAGTTGGATCAATGATTGCAAAGGGTAACATCACCCAATGCTGGCAAGGGGCACATCACCCAAGCCTGTGAGAAGTGCATAACTCTCAAGATGAATACTCAAAATGAAAAACTATGTGAATGGGAGTGATAATACTCCTTTTATTAACCTCTACTATCTTTTTCTCCTTCCTTCTAGAGCTTTCCTTCTTGGAAATTTGAACTATAGGTGGCTTGGATGCTTCTTTGGTAATTTGAACTAGCATAGAACCCACTTTCCTCCATGAATTTTACCTCGCTAGATAAAATTATCCTATGTAGCTTTATTGAAGCCTTTTTATTTCTTTTCTACCTTTACTATTCCTTCCAAAGCCTTGTCTTCAAAAATCTGGAAACAATATGCCTTCTTGATTTTCTGCTGGTTTTCTTGCTTTGTTTGCTTTAGGTTGCTTTTACTGCTTTCTTTCCAGATTCTTTTGAGGGGGACAACTCATCTACCTTATCCTCATCCTATGCTCTCTCTTGAGCCACCTAGGTATTTCCAACTCATTAAACAATTTATTAATAATTAAATACTTACAACTATGGACTACAAGTGTACTGTCCAGATTGATTCTATGACAGTCATTCAAAATTCGAAATAAACAATTATATAAAAAAATTAAAAAATAACCGGTAGTTGATGAATGGATAACTGGCTGTGGATGCATAGATAAATGCTAGCGGAAGTATGGATAACTCATAGATTATGAATGGATAACCAACCATTTATGGCAGATAACTAGAAGAATGTGAGAGATAACAAAAACAATATAAAAAATAGCTGATGGTTGATGCATGAATGCATGACTAATGCATGGATAACTCATAGTTGATGCATGGATAATTCTTAGTTGATGCATGTATAACAGGCTTGGTGGAAGAAAACCCATTAAGCTAGAAGAATATGAATTATAGCATGTAACTAACTTGTGGTATATTGATATTCACCAACCATAAGTTAAGTGGTTCTGCTAGTCTTATTTACTATTATACTTATCGATATATATTTCTTCATTGTTTGATTGTTTGGTTTCGAAGTTCTCGTTTTAGATCATTTTCTTATTTCTTGTTATACTTATCAATTTATACCACAGCAAATTGGCTCACTATGCTCAATATCTAATATGCTTACTATGCTCTCACTATGCTCAGTCTCTAATATGCTTACTATGCTCTCCATACTAATTTCTATGGAGGAATTTGTTCCTTCAATATCTACCCTTCCCTACAAAAAAAAAATAGGTTCCTTTCTGTTATTGGCATTCAATGAAACTCTAGTAAACTCCGATAGTGTTAAGTTGGCTGAAAGTGATTTTATTTATTTTATCATGAATACAAGGCCGTCTTATAAAACTTTCTTAATTTGAACATTTTTATAATAAGTTTTATTACCGTTGATAAATGTTTAGTTCATGTTTGCAATGTTGTTTTATCAAACATTTTTAATTGTATGATTAACAATACTCTTCAAGACAACAGATGTTTTTTTCCAAACAAATACCTCGTCCATAACAATTGTTTAATTGTAAAACATTTTCATTTCATGCTTTGGGTTTACTTGCAAAAGGGATGGGGGTTAAATTCTAAAAGAGGGTTCTTTGTGAATGCAATTTATGTCGAGGCCTTGTAATTATCAATGAATTTCATGGTTTTATGGATGCCATTGATGCCAAATGATGGTAATTAGCTATTTTTATGAAAGCTAAGGTTAATTGTTTCCATAATTCTGGTTCATTTTAATAGGAATGAACAACACATAATCTACTCATTAAAAAGACCTCGCAATAAATCAAATTATTATATTTTTTACCTAATTAATAATTACTAACGGAGTTACTTAAAGTTAATCTAGTTACAACCTGGGTTGGTAGACACGAGGGGAGTGATCATCGACTCCATGGGGAATAAGCAGAAAGAGTTTGCTTGGGGAATTGGTCAGAAAACCAATAATGGCGCTGAATGGCTTGGTCTAATTAAAGGGATTGAGATTGCCATCTCGTTGGGTATAAAGAAGCTTACGGTCCTAGGAGACTCTTTAATAATCATCTTGGATGCTAGAAGTATTGTGGGAAAATGGAAAAGGCCAACCTCAAAAATGCATCATCTCCTACTTTGTATCAACAAAGAATTCCATTAGCTCAATTTCTACCATATTCTGAGAAATCTCAACGGGAAAGATGATGAAATGGAAAATGTTGGAGTTGGACTCCCCTATGGTGCCATAAGACACAATAATGGGAACTTGGAAAATGCATGGGTTCCTTAGGACAAGGCATGAACCTTGTCACTGGGATAAGCCCCCTAATTACTGGAATCATAACTTTGAATACTTTGGTTTAGGCATGTTAAATTTCAAAAACATTTGGATTGTACCCCTTGGCAATTCGGTGGCACCCACGGCCCTTGATTTAGCCATCCGCATGCACGAATTTATGGCTTCTCAACTGCCTGATAGTTGGTCAGCGTGTGGGAAGCATGGGGAGGGTTATCTAAGCGGTTGGATGCCCTCATGCATTCATTCCTTTGTTGGCCTTCGAGCTCTGTCTGTCTTATTGCTCTGTCTTTGTGTTTCAAATATTATGGACCGTCATGGTTTAGCCTGTGTGCAGGGTGTTGGTGTGTTTTTCCATGGCGTTGGGCACCAACATGGTGGAGGGAACGATATGCTAAAGTGTGATAGGTGTTGCTTGACAGGGAGAGGTTCCAAAGGAGGGTGCAGCTAGAAGACTCGCATGGTGATGCTATGGATCTAGAAAACTCAGGGCTTGGATATTGAAGACCTGGAAATTGCAGGCATGGAAGGGTAGGGAATGCCCATGGCAAAGAGGAGTAGAGCAATACCCCTAATTCTGATGAAGAAATTCTTGATTTCCTTCATGAATTGGAAATGCGGGTTAGAATGATAAGAAGTGAGAACTTGGAATAGAAAAATGTCCTTCTTCGCCTGTACAATTTGGTTTCCACCAACCAAACCGAGGTTGGAGCTCAAAAATCGACCCTGGCTGAGAAAATAGAGCACTTGGAGGATTCTTTGGGCTTAGTCTTCTCTCGTAAGGCATGGAAGAACGAAGTCACTAGCAGAGAATTAGAAGAAATAAACAAAAAAATGGTGAAATTGTAGAAGTTTATGGCCAACGCTGGAAATTTCGTGGACCTCAGTGCAGAGAAGAATGGGGCAGCATAACCTGCTGGTGCTACCATGGACATCGGCCTCAAGTAGTTGGTTGCTGGTTCGGGTCACAGGTTGGCCTTCATAGTTTATTTTTGCTATATGCTATTTCGAAATATGTTTATGAACTCTGTAATTAATATTCTAGGCTTTAGTTGTAGCCTTGGAAACTTGCCTTATTTATCCAGTTTTATATAAGGAAACACATACACAATGTTCTACACCCACTTGTTGCTTTTAGGACAGTTTGTAAGATATTACAGTTACCATAGGACTGGTACGTACAATGAATGTTATCATCATGAACTTGATGATTTGGGAGTGATGGTTGTCTTCCACTCATGGGAGCAATCTGCTCTATTTTTTGCTATGTATTCCATATTTTTAATATAATCAAAATATATCCGTTTATGTTAAAAAAAACGTTAATCTAGTTACAAAGAAATATTTTTCATCCATTTAAAATATTTACTCATGAGTACTTTATCATCTTAGATTATTTAGGTCAAATATCTATCCTAGAGGTTACTACTTATGGAAATGGGGATTCTAATTATTCTAATTTGTAGTATTTATTAAACTTATCTACCGTGGGGTTACTACTTATGAAAATGGGACTCTAATTATTCTACTTTGTAATATCCATTAAGTTTTTTTTATATAAAATAAAAAACTAATAAATCTATTTAAAAGTCCAAATCAAACATCACGTATTCCAATTTAAGAATCCAACAAGAACATGGCACAATAATTATGCTTTCAAATCCATACATAGTATAGTGTTGATATTCCAATGCTCGAGATCTCATGAGCTAGTGTTGAATCAATAGCATCGAAATCACACCCAGGGGTTGGTTTTCACCCAACCTTATGCAACTACTTTCATAGGTGTTTTCCTTTTAGGATTGAGCTTTATGAGACAAAGGAATAACACAATCATAATTCTAAATTAGACTTCCAACACTCCCAAACCCCATAGGATTATGGTGTACAAGCATCTTATTACTACTAGGTGAGTGCAAGCTAATGATGGTCACTTTTGGTGCACTAGATGCAACAACAAAAAAAATAGCAGGCATCCCTCATCTTTCAAGGCTATTTCGAGACACATGCATAATGAATTTTAGTTTTAGTAAAAACGATGAAATGTAGGAAATCAAATCACCTTTCTGAATATATAACTTTTCTTTATTGAAAATTCTCATAACTAGCTCATTTATGATTTTTTGTAACATTGACATTTATTTTTTTGGCAAATTATAAGTATATGTCCTTTTTAGTGTAACCTTTGACTGCCTAAATGATGAAACCAATATACAAAAACTTGTAAACATGTAGATAAGAAGTAGTACTAGTGCAGTGTTATTTTTCCAAAATAAAATTAGCATGCTCTAAAAAATTTCATAATTATCTCTCTGAGGAGACCTCGAAACCAGTTCACCAAGTTTTAGTGTAGCTTTTGAAGGTCTTAATCTAATGATGAAGGATTTCATTTTTTATAGCATGTAGGGGTAAGTGTCTAATGGTGCAAAATGTAATTCTTTTATGTAATGGTTGAAATGAAAAAGTTATGACTCAAACACTAACATGGTGTTTTTTTATTATTAAGGAGTTACATCACAAGAAAAATAGTAAAAAACTATAAAAATATAATAATTTTTCTTAAAAATTACATAAATTTGTAATTTGTAGAAAGGGTTCTATGTCTGCAATTTCATCATCCATGACTGTCTATAACATACTGCAGTAGGCCTTGAAACATAGATATATTGAGAAAAGAGAAAAAAAAAAAACTCACATTAGCCATGGTTGTGTTAGTTCGATAGGACAGGCTTGTGTACTCTGAAGCTAAATCCATAGCAGAACATTATGATAGGAGGGGGTGCGTTGTTATGTGAATATGAGCGTTAAAAGTGTTACATAACACATGTGTGTTATGGTTAAATTTAAATTTTGTGGTTGCACATGTGAAGAGTTGTATATTGCGTGTGTAATGCATACTATATCGTGTGTGCAATGCACACTAATTCAAATGCATGATGATTTCTATATCACATGTGCGATCTGTTCTATAGTGCGTGCTTGATAAACATGTAATGGATTTTTGTATATAGTGCATAGAAAATAGAGTTCAAAGAAGAAACAAATATCCCATTACAATTCCACCACCCAACTAATATCTTGAATACCTTAAGGGCACCATTTGGATTTTCAAGAGGATTCCACCTAAGGGTGGGATAGGGGGTTTGAAATCTCAAATAACCACTCTAAGATATTTGATAAGAGCCCATTTTTCAACCTTTCATGTTGTTGCAACATGTTCTTTGGACTTGAAAACATGGGACTTTGTGAAGTCAAAATCAAGGAATATCTGTGGGGAGCGAGTTTCTAATTCACCTAAAGGTCTTGTAGTTAACCTCTTAACGTCTAAAGAAAAATAAAAGCATGTATTTTACACCAAACCATGCACTCATTAGGTTTAGGTCAAAATGACACTTAAGGAATCCTAAAGAAACAAAACCCATGCCTGCATGGGGTCTAAAGTAGTTAAAGAAACTAGTGGAATTCTTCTCACCTTCAAGTTTAGTTCACAAGCTCACCAGGTGAGCTCCTCTATGAGTTTGTCCTAAACTATCTCTTCAACCTCCATGCCAAAGAGGCTTTGTCTCTTCCCTTAATGACACAAACTTAAGAATTAAGGGGTTTCCCTAAGTCTCACTCTCTTGTTTGAGTAAGGCCTATTGGCAACATATTTCCTCGTGTTTATTTCTTCTATCCAATACTTTAATGTGGATATAATTCCCCAGGAAATGAAGAATGTCCTATGTTTTGGTGCCATGAACCTACTGTTTGAGAATTGAAAGTATGAATTCCAATTATAGGACTATGTGGGTACAAGAGACTGCACATTTGGTTGTAATTTGGCATTCATGAATTCCACATTCTTTATTCTTTGAAACAAATATTGGATCTCAATTTACAATACAATATTTGTCACAAGCTACAAGTTTGAAAATTATATTTGTGTGATCAAACTATCCATGACCTAGGCTACTAGGGATATTTTTTCTTCCAGCCTAAATTACTCATAAATTGTTGGTTGACAAGCCATATCCTACTAGTAGCCCATACGATGAGTATTGTGACTTTTAAAGAGCCTACAAGCTGGGAGGAGGATCCCATATCCCACATGGAGGTAAAATAATGAAGGAAAAGGAAGAATAGCACAAAAGGGAAAAACATACCATGATTATCCACACTAGGGCTACAATGAGAGGGGAAAGAAGGGGCGTGAGAGGTTGATTGGATGTAGAGTGGGGAGTTAACATGATTGAAGTGAAGGAGGAATAGGGAAGTGGAATGAAGGTAGAGTGAAAAGGAACTAACCATGGATGGGGGTGCGGGGATCTGCAAATAGCATATTGAGTAGAGAGTCGGGAGGGGGGTAACGATGAAGAGTTGGACAATTCCTAAAATTCCATGGGCTAAAAAGATGTGTTATCTTTGTGAGACTATGAGTGTTGAGGATGAAAAACATTTTTTCTTAGATTACCCTGTGGTGGACCCACATTAGAGCTCACTTTCAAAAATTTTGTTACAATATGGACCTCCCTAACCTTCTAACTTATCAAAATTATGGTAATCTAGGGACTTTGCTCTTAAAACTTTTTGAGCACACAAATAAAATTCTAAAGCAAACCAAGTAATTCGTTACTAAATTCTTTCTGAAGATCCAATCCTCCTCCTCCACGACCACCACTACCATCATCATCATCATTTTATTTTAATATAATATAATATTTTAAATATTATAATTATAATATTTTAAACAAATAATATTTTATTCTTATTATCATTAAATTTTTTATTATAATAATATATTATAAAATTATATCTATAATATATTTTTAAGATCTACCCATTATCATTAAAAATCACATTAATTAATAAATAACAATGCCAATATTATTAACGTTTTCGAAAATATAAATAAACTAAAAATGTTTTGTATGCTTCCATAAAGATTATGGAAAATATATATGCTAAATGTCTATTCCTTCATTAACATAAGTCTGCCACACATATTAATTTGTGTAACATTTTAACCTACTACTTGTTATGGATGAAAATGAACATGTTAAACATTGAATGGATGCCACCATGAGCACTACTTGTTATGGATGAAAATGAACATGTTAAACATTTAATGGATGCTACCATGAGCACTAAATTTAAACCATGATACGGGTGTGTGCAATGAAGGGAATTAACCGTAGAAAGTGAAACCATATTGGTACAACTAACGCTAACACTATGAAATCTATGATCCAAGTCAACTAGAATGAATGCACATAACATGAACTTAGTTCCATTTTTATATCTTATAGCAAATCCATACTAAATATAAATGTTGTTGTTGGGCTATTGTAGTAGGAGTAAGTTAAATTTTAGATGATTTGTGTTTTTGTAGTTAATTTTGTTTTAATTAGTTTTGTTGAATTTATTTGTTGATTTATCCCTCTAAATATAGAGTGCACTGTAATCTTTAAATATTTTTTTTATCGATATGGGATCTAGAAGAGATGAAACCGGGGAAAACATTGAAATATATCTCTCTTTACAACCTGGATAAAGAGTAATTTATTAATTTAGATAAAACTTTATAAGGTGCCATACATCCATTTGTCGGGTCCCATGTCTTTCGAAAATAGTGACGTTAAGTTTTCTGCATGCAACAACCCTAATTTGAGTGGCGAGCATACGTGGGAAATTCACACACGCATTTTAAGATAAGACAGACACGCAATTGCTTTATGTTTAAATATCTTTTATGGATTTTGAACTTGTGGTTTGGGGTGGCCGGTTGCACAATAGGCGACAAGAGATAAAGGTCTCCACTATCCAAAATTTAAAGATCCTTTATGGATTTTGAACTTTTGTTGTGTCCATTTAGAATGAGGAAATGTCAATGACATATAAGGATTGAATAATTTAAGTAATGTTTTTATAATATTATATAATATTGTTAATAAAAATTATTAAATTTTATATTTTAAACCATTTAAAAGGATAAAGATATTAAACAATCATAAAAAGTTGTGAACAATTTAGTTATTCAAGGATACGAAATATTTTAATCGTATAGTTGTATATATTATTGGTTTCAATAAATTTAACTTTTCTTTATTTCATGTTTTGTTTTTTATGGGTAGGTTAATCACAATTTTAACCTATATAGCATCTATACACCTTGCTCTTATACAGCGTGTATACAACTTGCTCTCATCCAAGTGATAAGTGGTACAATGATCGTTAAAACTTGTCAACATGGTAGGAGAAGGAATAATATCTAAAGAATTTTGAAATTCTCGAACACGACGAAGACATAACACATGTAAAGTTCCTTTATCGAGAACAGTCTTAAAGATGTTAGTTCACTGATGAGACTTGAATCTGAAACATGGCATGATAAGCGAGATACAACATCAAGCTGTCCACATTAAAAGTTATTAAATGAGCATTGGATTCATCGAAACCATCAATGATCGACAATAATGTTTTTTGATGTGTCAAGTAGCTTTGGAGAACTTCTAAAGCTCGCATAGGTGATAGGCGATGGGCTAAATCTTCAACTATACTTTAGTTTTGGACAACTTGAGCATTAGGATTATGCACAACCCTTCTCAACACACCTTTGGGGAAAGACACAATATTAGTTGTCGATTTCTCTATCTAGAGAGGGAGGCAAGGCAATGGTGACATAGACACTTCATTGTCCTGTGATCCAGAGTTAAGCACCATATTTACAAGTTTTGTTTTAAACATTGATTTCTCTCTCACACATGTATACATTCACGTTTAAGGGATTGCTTCTTTGAGGATGGGTCCTAGCCAATAGCCTCATTATGGAGGTAATGATTAGCCTAGATGTCAACAATCAACTATTGGCCTTGAGGAGGGAAGGGATTAGTGAGAACAACGGTTTGTTGTGTAGCTTCCATTATGTTAACAGATGTTGAGCTTTGTCCATTTTGGGGGTATTGATTGGTAAAATGATCATCTTGACATAACTTACAAGGAAATTTGATCTTTTTCTTTCCCGTTTTGCTCCCATCATCATCGTCATCATCATCATTATTACTATTATCAGGCCCTTGCTTGGATTTTTTGTTTTTTCGTTTCTTCTTCCCTCCGATTTGTTGGTTCCCTCTCTAGTTGGAAGTATGAAATGAAAGGACATCATAGATTTGTGTGGGGCTTGAGGTGCTAGTAGTGTTTTGAGCAGTAGAAGGTGTAGTTGAATATAAATATATTTGTCCCATTTAATTCAAGGCCTACCTACTTGTAGTAGTCTCAATGGAACCAATCACACCATTGATGTGTGGTCCGGATTTCAACTTAGTCAAGTCCATTTCAATGCATGGTGCATTGGGTAAAAAATCATAAAGAACCCTTGATTGGGAATAAACAAGTGTAATGTTCCCAAATTTTGATAAGGGCCACAATGGCCCAATTCACTTAGTTATGTTCATGGTAGTTTATCAAAATAGTGATGACGGTCAAATATTTGCTAAGTATAATGTCCAAAGGTGGACATAATGTAATATTGGAGCAAATTGGGCAAGGAAGGCGCATGACGGAGATGGCATGCCTAAGTTGACTCATCAAATAAACATGTGGTCGAAATTATTGGTAAAAGTAATCCTAAGGTTGGAAACAAGCACACATAGGGAAATCCAAGTAGAAGGTTCAACTCCTAACCAATGTGAAAAAGGAATTGATGTTGTAGGTCCAGTTATGAGTCAAGGTGGGCCACATGAATAAATATCTTCCCCAATATTAAAGTATGCACATCCAATTCGAATTTGCTTGCAAGGCCAAATAATGTGGGGTCAAATAACATTCGAAAAATAAGCTAAGGACACATTCTCCCATGAATAATTACTTATCAATATTCTATTAAAGATTTTATGAGAGAATATTGGCTAATTGGTGATGCCTAGGAAGATTGGAGAGAAAAGGTAAAGTGGACAAACTCAATCCCACAGTTTAATGGAAGGATAAGGAAAGTGGACAAACTTGGTTCCACAAATCTAGGGAATGACGAACGAAGTGGTCAAGATAAGGAAAGTGGACAAAATTGGTTCCATAAATCTAGTGAAGGTGGTAAGAAGTGGACAAACCTTATTCTTGATGAAATAAGACCTCTTAAATAGGGAAAGGGGTTGGAGAGTGCTATGGACCACTTGGCAAACATTTATGACCCAAAATAAGTGGACACAAGTCATAATCACACTCCCCCAAGGAGATCGGCACATTGGAGGAGAAAGAGGTCTCTTGAAACAAGGATTAACCAGTGGGTGGTTTTGTGAGTCCCATTGTATTGACCACTGGTATTGGTTGAGTGATTTTGCATGTGGTTTTGGATCAACCATTATATTGGGTGCTTGTATTGGAGATTAAAGAAGAGTTTGAAGATAAAAAGAGGCAGGGTGCATTGCTAAGGGTGTGGATGTTTGTGATGGATTATACCTTGGAGAAACTTGTTTCTCTGTGTATGGGAGATGTGCACCTTGCCAACAGTAGGGATATATGCCCCTCTATCTAGTTGCAACTAGTTGGAGTATATCCAGCTAGTGATTGAGGAGTTGTGTAATACCCCCAATTTTGAGTTGGAATGTATTTAGTCAAAATTATGTAAATGATGTAAACATGCTAGTATGGAGTCCTAGTGTGGAGCTTAAGGCCAAGGCCCAACTAGTGAATGGCTAGGCATGTATGATGTATATATTTTTATTTGGACCATATGATTGGATTATCATGCCAATTCAAAATGTATGCAAATATTATGTTGAAAATTAATAAAATGGTCCAAGATAGTTGTGCAAAGAGCACTAGAGGGGCTATGATTACACTGGAGAAGAAGAGGAAGGGGGATTACACTGGAGAAGAAGAGGAAGGGGGCCTATGGGGAAACCAAATCCTTTGTTTCCATGTGTCAACCTTAGAACTCATCCAAACTATGCCATGTGTCAACCTTAGAACTCATCCAAACTATGCCATGTGCATTAAATAAGCATATTACATTCCCTTGACTATTAAATCCAATCACTGAATGCATATGTGAGGTTGGTGGGAAAAGTTACTTCATGTAGTTATTGAAGCATGGGGGCTCTGATAGTTATGTCAGATGTCAGCAGTCCTATTTCTTCTATGGTTAGAATCTATGTCAGTTGTCTTTTCACCCTTACATCATATCCTTGGAGTCAACACTCTTTTGATCATTCTCTCATGCATGTTTTCTACACTACGTAGAATTTTCAATTGTTGTCCATGACCATTTACCAGACTGTGTTTAACCTAGAAATTCAAATTTGGAGAGGGAGATGCATTTTTGGAAGGGAAAATAGATGGATGTAAGTGAATATGGAGGTTGGGAAAGCTAGGAACCTTTACCCATTGAGTTCTGCTACTTTTGGATGCTTTAGAAGCCATGGATTAATGTTGCAGGAGGTTCTCCAATAGCTTACAACACGTTGGACTCTTACTGCACACACTGGTAAGAACTGTAAGGGTTGTATTTCCTGATGGAATTGTGGATTAGTTAAGGGAAATTATTTCCTTTTGATGTGTGGGGAATTTGGAAGGAGTGCCATGACTTTGAAGGCTTAGTGAGACCCCTGTAGAGCTGTAGCTGAGCTTTTGGCGAAGCACAATGAGTAGAATGGGTTGTGGATTGAGACAGAGAATACTGTAGGTTTTTCCTTCTCCATGGTGGCCTCATAGCCCAGCTTGGGGGTGGCCTCTCAGGAAAAATAGTATATACTGGATAGAGTGCCTATGGCTGGGTAGAAAATCGCTCTTACACAGCCAGTTGCTTGGATATTCTTTGCTTAGAGATAAGTATTCTTATGTATTTGATGTGCAATGATTTTATTTGTATTCATGTGATAATTATGCGTGCAAATTGTATATTGTATGTGTGGATTTAGTTATTCCCTATGTGTTTTATTTTCATGTCTACACATGCATTTTAGTTGTTAAGAATTCATAATTATGGTTATGGGGTGAAATTTGGAGGTCCCAATTTAGTTAATGTCCCCTCCTACTGCCTGGATTGAGGGTTGGGGACTTTACATATTGGTGTCAGAGCTTCTGGTTATAACGCCAGAGTTGTATGGGATGAAAGTGCACAGTTACAGGAAAAAATACGAGTTGTAGACGAAATAATACTCTAAATTCCGGGTTCTGTCAAGAGATGAATAAGGGGCCATAGTTAATTTGGTAACAATCCCTTTATTGATGAATTAAAATTTCATACAAATCCAAAATTTAATTTTTTTGGTAATTTTGGTGGGCCCCACCCATGCCACATGGATGAGTGACGTGGAGGAGCCATGTGGGTAGAAGGTATGATGTGGATCAGCCACATCGGACCCATGCGCATGAGGTTGCCTTGAAGGAGTGTGGAGATGGGTGCAAATCTGACCGTCAAGTGCTAGGATAGATCAATGGTTGCAGTTGATAGCGCATGAGCAAAATGTGTGGTGGTTAATAGTGGGAAGATGAGGATTTGACCAATGGATGAAGGGAAATATCGATAGTCAGGGATCACTGCACCCTGGGAAAGTGCATGGTAATTAGCTATAGGAGGGCGAAGATCTGGCCATTAGATCTTATGGAAGATCAACGGCCAAGACCCATCTCATGACGATGAAGTGCACGATCGATAAAACATGATGAAGGGTGTGTTGTGCCAAAAATCACTCGGGGAACGTGTCACCTTTTGATTGATCATGCCTCCCCAGTAGTTGTTTTTCAAAACCTCTTCGTAGGGGTGCGTTACCACTTATAATAAAGGGAAAACCGCCAAATCCCGAGTTTAAGCGTCGGTATGATGGTGTGGTGGCCTAGTGGCGAGGAGAAGGTGACATGGTCATGTCACAAGGTGACAGGTCAGACATTTTTGACACCTCAGGAGGGACATGTCAAGCCACATCAGGACCTAGGCCGTAAGGGGGAAATCCCCCTTAACCCCCATATTTTATTTTTTAATCAACAAAGTTGGATCTGTATTTCAACAACGGCCACTGTAGCAACATAAATTTGGTCATGTTTTGGATTGTGGGGGTGTGTTGTAGAAATGCATGATTTTCTAAGTATGGAAGAAAATTGAGAAGCACAAAAGTAGTGAATTCTATAATTTTATAGTCGGTGACTAGAGCATCCGATGGGCGAACTAAAAATTACTGAGTAATCCTAGTCACATATATTATCTAAGTAAGACAATAAGGAATTTATCTTGGTTCCCCATAGGTGATCTTATGTAGGTGTCTAAATTTGGCCTTCTGGGTTAAATGCACTTATAGGAAAAAGTGCAGAATTTGAGCCAAATTGACAATTTTCAAAGACTGTAATGTTGTGCTCAGGAATTAGAATTGAGCATGCTTATAGTCGTTGGAAAGCTTATCCAAAGGGAAATTTTTTACAGAGTTAAATTATGAATTGGTGATTCATATGCTTTTATAATGTGATCAGAAAAGTGCCTGTAGCCATAGTTGACAAAATTTTTCAATATGGGTAATTTCCATAATACATGAAAAATGATTTTTATTTGTAATAAATCTAACAAATGTGTTTATATCAACGCTTTTGTAGATTCATAATCATATTTGTGAGTGTTAAAGGGTCAGCAGTGAGTATAAGGCACTTGGAAGATCTTTGGTCTTGGTGAGTATCACGGATGATGCACAAGATCCGTATGAAGTTGATTCTGATGCAATGGGAGAGAATATATAGATTGAGAATGAAGAGACATAATCCAATGGTAGGAGAAACCATGTGACTCCCTAGACATTGCAGATACCATGAGGAGCCTAAGGGTGGATCTGCAGAGTTATAGAGAAGACACTGAGAGGTTGCTTAGAGCTCAAGAAAAGAAGAATCGGTTGAATGCAGCTATGCTCCAAAGTATGACATACATTCAAATAAAGATTAAATATGAACATCACTCAGAAAATCAAGAGAAGAGTGGGAGTAGTTCAAGAAGGCATTCTCATGTAAGAGGTCCCATAGTTCAAGAAGAGTTTCTAGAGGTAGGTCATACACTCCAGAAATCTCTTCTAGTGATTCATCTGAATCTAAGGATTCCACTGAAGGATCAAGGTCTTCATCTACTATGAAGAAGAGGAATAGGTCTTCAAAGAAAAACTCACATGAAGAATTCAGGAAGGCCAAACCTCCCACATTCGATGGTGAGATAAAATCTGGTCAAGAAGCTAAGGGTTGGATTCTTGGGATGAGGAAGTATTTCCAAGTCCAAGACTACTCAGGGAATATGAAAGCAAGAGTGGATATCTTCAATCTGAATGGAAGAGCATCTATATGGTGGGATCACCTTAAGCAAGTTTAGAAGATCAATGAAAGATATATTGTGTGGAAGCAATTCAAGAAATAATTCAAGCAAAAGTACCTCTATGATAGGTACTATGATGGAAAAATTAAAGAATTCCATGAGTTGAAGTTGGTCCAATAAATCATGGAAGGACAAGAAAAATGAGAAGTTTGAGCAGAGGAAGAAGGGGATCAAGCCTCCTCATTTTAGAAATCAGCCAAGGTAGCCACCACATGTTGTGAAAAAGCTAGCTAAGATGATGGGAGACAAGCTAACGGAGCCACTTCAATATTGGGGATTTGGAGATGACCATTTTCTTAGGAATTGTCCAAATTGGAATGGGAGTGCAAAGCACGTTCACACCAGCCAAGAGGTTGAAACTATGGTTTAAGTGGAAGGGACTATTCCTAGGATTTATGCAGCATTAGAGGACCTCCAAGCAGATCATCAATCAACTGTGGTTGAGATTGAAGGTAAGATTGCTAAGAAATCTATTTCTATTTTTACTGAACCTGGATCCACTCATAGTTATATCAGTCCTAAAATTGTTGATATTTGTGCTTGCAAGAAAAACCAAGCATAGTTAATTATTTTTGGTGCAAATAGCCATGGAACCCAAGAGAAAAGTTAGTGATATGGTGAATAAATTTCCATTCGAAATGGGTGGAATTTCCACTTTTGAAAATCTAAATATTGGACCACTTGGTTCATATGAGATTCTCATTGGAATGGACTGGTTGGAAGCACATAGAGTTAAACTTGATTGATACAACAAGATTTTTGAATTCATTGATGATGAAGGAAACCCAAAGGTTATGAAAGGATTTCGAAAGGAAATTTCCATTAGGCATGTTTCAGCCATGCAACTGAACAAGTTTTGTAAGAAAGGTTTCCAATTGTATGCAACCCATATATTGGAAAAATCAGAAAATGAAATTCCAAAATTGGAGGACTATCATGTGTTACAAGAATTCAAGGAGGTGTTTCCCGATGAAGTGCCAGGGATAACTCCCACGAGGGACATTGATTTCACAATTGATATTGTGCCCGGAGCTGCACCAGTGTCTAAGACACCTTACAAAATGAGCACACTAGAATTATTAGAGTTGAAAATACTATTGCAAGAATTGTTGGAAAAGAAGTACATAAGGCCAAGTGTGTCTCCATGGGGAGCACAAATACTATTTGTAAAGAATAAAGATGGTACACTCATGTTATGTATTGATTAGAGGCAGCTGAATAAAGTGACAATGAAAAACAAGTACCCATTACCTCAAATTGATGATCTTTTTGATCAAATGAGAGAGGCAAAGGTATTTTCAAAGATAGACTTGAGGTATGGTTACCATTGAGTAAGGATCAAAGAAAAATATATTCACAAGACAACCTTTAGCACAAGGTATGGACACTATGAATTTGTAGTGGTTCCATTTGATCTCACTAATGCACCAGCTACCTTCATGTGTCTCATGAATAGCATTTTCCACAAATATTTGGGCAAGTTTGTTCTTGTTTTTCTAGATGAAATTCTTATTTACTCTAAGAATGAAGAAGAGCATGAAGAACATTTGAGAATGGAGTTGCAACTGTTAAGGGAGCATAAGTTGTATGCAAAGCTAAGCAAATGTGAATTTTATAAAAATAAAATTCATTATTGGGGCACATTATTTTAGAAGAAGGAATATCAATGGATCCATAAAAGATTGAAGCCATTATGAATTGGCCAAATCCAAATAATGTGACAAATGTGAGATCTTTTATGGGCCTGGATGGTTACTATAGAAGATTCATTGACGGATTCTCGAAGGTTGCACACTCAATCACTTCCTTGCAAAATAAGGGAACAAATTTTGAATGGACCCAGAAATGTGAGGAAATCTTCCAGCTATTGAAGAAGTTTCTTACAAGTGCTCCAATTCTGAAAATTGCAGACTCAAAAAAATAATTTGTTATGTGTATAGATGCATGTAAACAAGGACTTGGAGGAGTTCTCATGCAATAAAATCATGTGGTGTGTTATGAGTCTAGAAAATTGAAGGAGCATAAAAATAATTATGCCACACATGATTCGGAACTTGTAGCCATAGCGCACGCCTTAAAGATGTGGATGCACTATTTAATGGGCAGAAAATTCGAGTTGAGGATAGACCATTGTGGTCTAAAATATTTATTTGAGAAGGAAACATTAAATGCTAGGAAAGCTAGATGGATGGAATTTTTATGTGAGTTTGATTTTGATATCAAACATAAAAGTAAAAGAAAATAAAGTGGCTAATGCACTCAACAAAAAAGTGCATGAAATGCATGTGGCATCCATCACAAGTTGCGAATTAGATTTAAGACAACAGATTGTGAATTCTCTTGCTGAAGATGAATTATATGTGCAAATAAAGAAAAAAATGCAGCATTCGAATTTAGAAAATGAGTATGAAAGGTATCACTTGGAAGATGATGAAATTCTTATTTATAAAAATAGAAAATATTCCAAATGTGGTAGACTTGAAGAGAATTGTTATGGATGAAATCCATAAAATGCCATATCTACTCACCCAGTGTATCCGAAAACAATTGCTACAACTAGGAAACAATATTTTTGGTTGGGAATGAAAAATGATATTTTTGAGTATATATCTAAATGTATGATGTGCCACCAAGTGAAAGATGAGAGTCAACACCCAACAAGTTTGTTGCATCCTTTTCCAATTCTGGAATGGAAATGGGAAGTGATTTCCATGGATTTTATTAAAGGTTTTCCAATAATTGTGAAACATGATTCCATAATGGTTGTGGTGGATAAATTGTCATAATCAACACACTTTATTCCATTTAAATCAACATACAAAGCAGATGCCATTACAAGGATTTTCATGAAGGAAACTTCCAGATTGCATGGATTTCCTAAGGCAATAATTTCAGATAGAGATACCAAATTTACTTAATTTTTTGGAAAAGTCTTTTTGCAGACTTGGGAACATAGCTGAATTTTAGCACTTCCTACCATCCACAAATAGATGGACAAACTGAAAGAGTAAATCAATTTCTTGAGGACATGATTTTCATGTATGTGATGGAAAAACTATCCAAATGGGAAGTTTATCTACACTTGGTAGAGTTTGCATAAAATAATGGTAAGCAAGCTTTGTTGCGCATGAGTCCATTTGAAGTTTTATATGGAAGAAAGTGCAGGACACCAGTGACATGGGATAATCCAGTGAACAAAATTGTAATTGGGCCAAAATTGCTTAAGGAAATGGAACCAAAAGGTTGCAAAAATTAGGCAGAATTCAAAGGCAACCAAAGACAGGTGGAAAATCTATGCAGATACGAATACAATGCATAGAGAATTCAGTGTTGGGGATCATGTTTACCTTAGAGTGAGGACAAGGAAGAGTTCCTTGAAGCTTGGAATTTGTGCTAAGCTATCACTGAGATATTGTGGGCCATTTGAAGTGCTTGAAAGAATAGTGCCAGTTTCATATACAATTGCATTTCCTACTAACATTAGATCTCATAATGTTTCTCATATTTATTTGCTTAAGAAATATGTACATGATCCTACCCATGTGATTGATTGGGATGTGATTTAGGTGGAACCTAAGGGAGAGTTCCAAACCAATCCACTATGCATCCTAGACATGAAGGTAACATTGCTCCAGAACAGAGCCATCAGACAAGTAAAGGTGCAATGGTCCCGACGAGGCTATGTGGGAGTTGGAGGATGCCATGAAAGAGGCATACCCATTTTTGTTCTGATTTTTAGAAAACACCGAGGACGATGTTATTCCAAGGGAGAGGGGATTGTAAGATCCCTAATTTTGATTTAAGGTCAAGGCCCAACTATTGAATGGCTAGGAATGTATGATGTATATATTTTTATTTGGACCATATGATTGGATTATCATGCCAATTCGAAATGTATGTAAATTATATTATGTTGAAAATTAATAAAATAGTCCAAGATGGCTATGTAAAGAGCACTAGAAGGGCTATGACTCCACCAGAGAAGAAGGGGAGGGGGGGCTATGGGGAAACCAAATCCTATGTTTCCATGTGTCAACCTTAGGACTCATCCAAAATATTCCACGTGCCTTAAATAATCCAATTACCTTCCCTTGACTATTAAATCCAATCATTGAATGCATATGTGAGGTTGGTGAAAAAAGTCACTTCATGTAGTTATTGAAGCATGGGGGTTGTGACATTTATGTCAGTTGTTAGCAGTCCTATTTATTCTATGGTCAGAAGTTATGTTAGTTGTCTTTTCACCCTTACCTCATATCCTTGGATTCAACACTCTTTTGATCATTCTCTCGTGCATGTTTTCTACACTATGTAGAATTTTCCATTGTTATCCATGACCATTTACCAAACTGTGTTTAACCCAGAAATTTGAATTTGGAGTGGAAGATGCATTTTTAGAAGGGAAAATATATGGTTGTAAGTGAGCATGGAGGTTGGGAAATATAGGAACCTTAAACCATGAGTTCCGCTACTTTTGGATGCTTGAGAAGCCATGGATTAATGTTGTAGGAGGTTCTCCAATAACTTACAGTAGGTTGGACCCTTATTGCATTCACTGGTAATCATTGTAAGGGTTGGATTTCATGAGGGAACTGTGTATTAGTGAATGGAAATTCCTTCCTTGTGTTGTGTGGGGCATTTGGAAAGAGTGTCATGCCTATGAATGCTTAGTGATACCCCTGCAGATCTCTATTTGATGTTTTGGTGAATGAAAATGAGTAGAATGGGTTGTGGGATGAGAGAGAGAGAGAATCCTGTAGGTGTTTCCTTCACCCTAGTGGTCTCATAGCCTAGCTTTGGGGTGTTGTATCAACAAAAGGAGTATATGTTGGACAGAGTGCCTATGGATGGGTGTAAAATCACTCTTACACAACTAGTTGCTTGGATAATATTTGCTTAAATATAAGTATTCTTATGTATCTGATGTGTAATGATTTTGTCTGTTTTCATGTGACGATTATGCCTATAAATTGCATATTGTATGTGTGGATTTAGTTATTCCATTGTGGTTTTTATTTTCATGTCTGCACATGCATTGTATCTACTAAGAATTCATAATTATGTTTATGGGGTGAAATTTGAAGGGCATGATTCAATTAATTTCCCCTCCTACTACCGGATTGAGGTTTGGGGGCGTTATAAGTTGGATGTCCTGTCCATCTCATTGAAATACATTGAAGTAGCATAATATGATTTCATATGTTATGCAACATAGGGGTGTGGTTTGGTTTGAAGTTTGGAGTTGGTGTTATTAGCAGCTTCCAATTAATTGGTTTTTCCTAGAGCTAGTTTCCAGTTTGGTGTGGTGTGTTGATGGTGGCGCACTTGCATGAAAGGGTAGCTATTCCAGAGATTATATTTGTAATGCCCATATTTTTGATTCGGCATATTTATTAGTTAGACACACCATACTTTATTTCTTATATATTTTGTCGAACTCAGCTCGACTGAGTAAACTATATTGGACCTCATTATATGATGTTACTCTGTCTTATGATTTCACCATGATTATGATGTTACTATGTTATGCAGTTATGATGTCATGATTATCATATGATTTCCTTATTTTACGATTTGCAGTATATGTTTATATGTTTTCATTAATGAAATGTGAAATATATGATTCGGTACGTGGATAGCATCTTCTTATATGAATTGCTGAAATGTTATATGTCATACGCATCTATGATGAGCTAAAAGGTTACATGAAATAAAATGATAACATGGATCAATTGGCGATCAATGGAAAATGCTTTCTATAAATTGTATTTTGCAAAACACTAACCTACAGGACACAGGGGCTATGGGATAGCCAGTTACTTGATCCGATATATATTGGAAAGGAAAAACATGTTCATACAGCAAACCTTAGCAGCCAAAATGAGGATACGATAACACAAACTGATAATCCCGATAGCAGCAAGTATGAGTTGATAAGGGCGTAGGCCCAGTATGTTGAGAGGGATGGATGTGTTTCCCACCCTATGTTTCCATGAGACCCGAGGTCGTGGGAGGGCCGTGCTGAGACACGCTCCCCATGTTGTTGTGATGACGATGGTCGGATGCCTGCTAGGGGAGGATAGGTCCGCTGTTCAGCCAACGCTATCGCTCTCAAGTTCTATGTGGTCAGATCGGTGAGTCTGACATCCACTGTTGTACTAGCAGAGGAAGTATAGGGAGGATGCTGGACGTAGGTTATGATGGGAGGATGTGTTAGTTAGTACTGTTGGGGGGTTTAGTATTCCTTGATTCCGAGTTAGTGGAAGTAGGCACCCTTCCTGTACTTGATTGATTAAACTAATGTAAACATAAAGACAATGAGGTTAAATCGTAAAGGGTTAACTGTTAAATAACTGAGGATGTTAAAGTAATTATACTATATATTATGCTTGCTCTTCTGCATGGGGGTAGATACTATTATTAGTTAGCAAGTATGCATAGGCATAATGGGGTTTGTTTATAGTACATATCCGACATGTGCATACACTGGCCATGCATGCACACCTTGTACGTGTACAATATTACTGGTGTATAACATACTTGTCATGCTTGAATAGTAGTATAAATGTCATAGATAACTCAGTTAAGGATACATCAATCAACTTAGGTAATGAATGGTTAGGTTGTCAATGTGTAAATAAGTGAATTAGTAATTATATGAAAACATTGTAAAAATAAACTAAGACAAGGGTCATCAGTTAACATTGTCATAGAAGAACTGTTGTGAATAGGGTAATGATAGTGTCTAATTAATTAGTAAAATTGTTTAAGCCCTCACAAGTGCTTTGTTTATAAGAACAAGGATGCTATGTTGATGATAGGGTACTCATGTGATAAACAAATAATTAAGAATACTATGATTAATTCACCTTTTATTATTGTTAAATGGTGATTTAATTATTATTATTTAATAAATGGTGATCTAATTATTATTATTACTTAATTAATAATATTCCAGCAACATTTATATATCCCTATCATAATAAATGCAATATAAGTAAGATTTAAAATATTGATTTATAAATTAATATTGTGTAATTATTTCCATTTCAAAAGTTAGCCATAATAGGATAATCATTTTTGGAATGAACGTGATGTGATGGAAAATGGTTATTTAATTATTCAATGTTAATCTTGGAATTTAAACCTCAAGCTAAGTGGTCTCGACGGATAAGGTGGACCATTAAGACACATCATGTCCAAGTTGAAAAGGGGCAACTAATTATATAATATTTTATTAATTACATTAATAACATTAAAATATCAAGGATGGCGGATAGACTTATATTCAATGAAGCTTGTTTCGAATGGATAAAATTTGGGTGATAATCCCCACGGTAATAAATACTTACGACCGTCAATCCAAAACCAAATAAATTTTCCATAAGAGTAATTAATTATACATTTTTATAAAGAACCGTGTATGAATGAACTGGTGAGAAGAGTAAATGTTGAGGGGCTCAAGAGGGGGATTTTGGGGCGGTGGAGTAAGCCCAAGATATTCTCGAGGAAGGGAAATTATATAGAGGGGGAGAGCTTGGAGAAAGGGGAGGTTTTTTTTGATGGGGGAAGAAAAGAAGTTTTGAGGACAGAAGTTGGGAAAACAGAAGTTTGGAGAACAGAAAGATTTTGAGAACAGAAGGAAAGACTGCTCTCGGGATTATCAGATTGTGGGCTCGGGGGCTTGGAAATCCTTTGATTTCCAAGGGCCTGCAACATAATAGATGGTCGGTAGGGTGGAGACTTCAGTTTGGCTGTCTAAGAGGTTATACAACCTACTACAACCTACGGTTAGCATCAGCATCAGGTAATTTCCTTGTCATTTACGTTATTTGATTATTATGCTAAAATCTTACTGTAAAACATGCATAACTTGCTATTTACTGATTTACTAAGTTGTGAAACCTATTCTTATGCTGGAATATGATAGTCGAAAAGAAAATAATGATATGTTTGTTTTATTTAAATTACGAAACAGTACACTAAATATTATTTAGGCACATAGTAATTCTTAGAAATTTACTTCCATAAACTGATAAAGTTAAAACGTAGAAAATTAACCCTGAAATTTTACATAGTGCTCTGCTGTAAAAAAAAAAACAGAGCACTGCAGATGGTATCAGAGCCTTTGTTCAGACTCTTGAACCTACAGGCCTATTCATGCTTCACCTAGAAAATTTACTTGATAATTTACCTACTTGACCTCCAGCCATAGCCATCTTTCGAGGTACCTGCACAACGATAACAACAATTACATTAAATATATATATATATATATATATATATATAACCAGACCCTGGCATTAAATAGAATTTACATAATGAGAAATTAAAATATCCACATCAAAGAAACATAGTATTTATAGAAATCGAGAGTTATAACCAAAAGATTGTGTATAAGAGCCCACGACTTATATGAAACCAAAACGACCCATCTGTAGGGCTATATCTGCTCTTCTATCTTATGGTTGAACCCTAAGTAATTGGTCTACTATGTTAGAGTGATATCTAACTCCTTTTTATGGTTTATGAGGGATCCTACTTACTAGCGTTGATCTGTATGTGAAGTCCTTTAACTCTGTCTTGCATGTAATATAAATATATACATATTCTATTCCATATATGTTTATTAATTCTTTAATATGGAACAGAGCAGCATAAATGCCCGACAGGAGTCGTGGCAAGTTTTTAGAGACTCCACGATTTCTACAGGATAATTAAATGCCAACTAAATTATACATCATTCGTAACAGAGTAAAATCCATACATTTTCGAGAAACGCTACAAACAACATAACGACTCCACAAGACCTCCTATCACATAAACGGCATCATTTAAATGATCTATTACGCTATAGCTTCCATCATAGGATTCTAGGGCATATACTGTAGAAATCAATAAGCCTTATGGTTTTAGGAGGATCAACATACAGGGATACATATACAGGAAAGGCAGATACAAATAGATAGAAATAAAGACACACACACTAGAATTGCAAACAACGATAGATACAAGAAGACACGGAACCGTAGAAACGTAGCAGTAAACCCTAGATATCAATGAATACGATTTCCATAGACATAGAGCAACAATTACATTTTAAATAAATTGATATCCTTGATAGGGGCCGAGGGCCATCAAAAATAGAGATGTACACAAAACTTGAAAAACGCCTGAACAAGCTTATAGACTCAAAAATGCGCAGAAGTACATGCTTCCAGCAAGCTTAAACGCATACACGGAGTTTTCATAACAAAGCCTAGAAGCCTGAAAAATGAAAACCATGTTGCCCAAAGACCAACGCTCGCGAAACCACATTTAACTCAGCAAAGTATCAAGAAAAATACACGACACAACAATTAAAACGCTGCCCAATATCAAGGAAAATACACACACTGTAGGTACCACACATCTCATGGCAGAGGTGTATCTCGGAATACAATTACCATGAAATATGAACCCGGGAGAGATCGGATCTGGAATGACACAATTTAGCCAAATTGCATTGAAGGCTGCATTGGATTAGTCTACAAAATCACAGTTGCATGGACACAAACATGGTGAGAAAATGGGATATGGACTGTGATGTTGAAAATTTGAAAGTGAGTGGCGCTGACCTCCCAAGCTAAGCTAAGGTGGAATGAGGTATCGTTTGAACATTGAGCTTTGCCAACTCAAAATCAAAATCAAATTATCACTGGATCTGAAAAAGGGCATCCTCTTTCATGCAAAATTTACAGCGCCACCCAATTGTAATAAGATTATGCATAATTTGGCCGTGGATGGATGGATCTTCAATCCTGAAGTGACAAGTCATAAGGCTCTTACTGCAGAGAACTGAGGTCATCCTTAAAATTGCAGTAATCTCTATCTCCTAGCACAAACCCATCTGACACAGGGACTGATATGCACCCCGAGCTCGACAAGTTTCCTGTTGCATATTCTGAGATCCAATATTTGATACACTAGCTATTTGTACCCACCAGCATTAGATATGGATCAGTTGGGTTTGTGTTGCAACCAATGCACCGTCTAGAGTCAATGCATCGTTACACACATGCATACATTAAGTGTTTTGGTACATCACCCCCACGCCCACGCCCATGCACCCACCCTGACTGCATGGTGCAGCTGGATTCTCTGGATGCAATAAGGAGGCCACTCCCTAAACTGGCAGGAATACCCACATTAGTATGCATGAACATTTGATGAAGAAGTGCCACAATATTCAAGACTGGCTGGTTTGGATATTTGCAGTAACATTCATCCAGATTCGACATTCAACAATACCTAAAAACCCCAAATCCAGCGTCATCTCAATACCCCACCATAAGACAGGACGAGCATCTCGCCTTGGGCATTAGCACAACATATCAAAATCTACCCCTAGTCTCCCCAACCACAAACAATAAAACATGGGTGTTACCGAAATCTGCAGAGGCAACAGATCCAGGCAACAAAAAAACCCAACAATTGCATTAAATGAGTTCCAAGAAATGTAGAGCAGTCATCAACATGAGCATTGAGCTCCCTCTAAAACAAGCACAGACTATCAGTGACCAGTACAAGCAATCAATCACAAACAAACAGGAGATGTGAGAAGGATCACTCACGGGCGAGCTTCTGAGCGTGCCGAGCAACCATTTTTATCCTGCTCGAGCTCAATGTTTTCTGAAAATCACGCTGGTATTTTCCCGCTGGGCCAGCCTCGCCAGTGCTTCTACCATAGAAGATGGGAGTTGCAGAGCTAAAACTCCAGGAGAGAGGGTGAAAATGGCCGCGCCTTGGGGATTGACTCTATTTAGGGTTTCCCCCACTTTCCGAGGGCGGTGGGTTGCTTGGAGAGACCGCGTGTCCTTCATGCATACTCGCTCTTTGCATGGCGGTGAAAGGCCGCGTGGTAAAAAAAAAATATACGGTTATAAATCTATGTTCTATTTTGTATACGGTTTATAAATCTATGTCCTATTTGTATTAAAGTTTGAATTTATTATTATATAATCTGATAAAATGTATGTTTTATAAAATTAAATTTATTTCGTATTTTGTTAAGAATATATGTATCACAAAAAAAAGTTAATTTTACTTTTTATGTTATAATATATGTGGTATTAAAGTTTAAAATTATTATTTAATCTGATAAAATGTATGTTTTATAAAATTAAATTTATTTCGTATTTTGTTAAGAATATATGTATCAAAAAAAATTAATTTTACTTTTTATGTTATAATATATGTGGTATTAAAGTTTAAATTTATCGTTATATACCCTCATAGAATATATGTTAGAATATATATATTATAAAAATTAATTTTTCTTTTCTGTTATAATATATGGTGTTAAAAATATGTTTTATAGAAATTTTAATTTTTAGTATTAAACTTAACTATGATTGGTTGAGGTTTAAACAATTAATGTTAATTAAATTGTTTAGACTAAAGGGTAACATTTAAAGTTAACTAAAATAGAGATATTAAAAAAAAATTTGCCGAGATTTCAACTCCTAGTCGAAGGGATGAAAGAGACCCGAAATATCAAAAACAAGACACCATTAAGACCAACACGACGAGCTGAACACCATGACAAGATTGTTTAAATAAAAATGACTAGAGATTTTACTGCGCTAATCTTGACAATTTGTTATCTCATGATGCAAGTTATTGAATACCTACATTTTAGTTCCGCGGATATTTGATTGAACAACTAAGGATATGATTTTATTTTAATAACTCAGGAACTATCATGGTGACAACACGCAGAGGTCGAGGTCGGGGTCAAGGTCGACCACCGTCACCACCACCTCCGCCACCGCCAACACCGCCACCACCAACCTCAACACCAGAAATGCAGATCATAATGAGGTCATTGGAGGCTATTATGACCACGATGAACAGGCAGTCGGAAAGGGCCGCCGAGGTGGAAACCACTCAAGTGAGTCGAGAGAACTCTGAAAGGGCACATGGCCCAAGACTGGAACCGCTTCAGGACATATCGAGGGAGTTACAAAAGATAAAAGTTCCAGAGTTTTCAGGAGGACGACCCGGTAAGCATGCAGAGGCATGGCTGGAAGGCATGAAGAGATGCTTCGCATTGAATGAGTACACATCTAGTTCCAAGGTTAGGATGGCCGTCTTTCAGCTTAAAGGTGATGCTTTGAATTGGTGGTCAGACCTCGAGAAGCAGTTGCACCTTACTCCTCTTACAACTTCTTGGGAACTGTTCGAGGAGAGGTTCCACATGAAGTATTTGCCAAATTATTACAAGGAAGAACAGGCAGGTGCACTCCATGCCTTAGTACAGGGAGACAAAACGGTGGAGGAGTATGAATCTCGGTTTATGGAACTGGTAAAATATGTTCCTTACCTAGATGCAAATGATTGTCAGGTAGAGCGTTTTGTGTATGGACTTAACTACAAGATTAGAGCTGCTGTGCGGATGTGGAAGCCAACTTCAGTTGCCATGGCAGTTGAGTATGCTCGTTATGCAGCTGATATGTCAGATGGAAAAGGGGGCAGTAAGTTGACAGGAACCAATCAGTATGTTTCAGGGAAGGCATCACGTCCTTACTTCAGGGGAGGACAATCTAGACCTCCTCCTTATGGTAACCGGTTCACACCAAGGGGTAATACTTCAGTTAACTCAATCTCGCAGGCATCGTCCGCAACCCACCAAATCCAGGGACGTACACAGGGAAGTTCCTATAGAGGAGCAAGGGGTTTTAGAGGAACCAGGGGAAGGAACTCATCTCAGAGGATTCCTTCGAGCAACAGGCAAGCCCCTCCCAATCTCTCTTGTTGGGGATGCGGAGGTCCTCATTTCCAGCGAGACTGTCCCAAGGGTCAGTCAAGCAGCAGGCACAGGGAAGGAAAGGCACCCATGGATAGTTCGGGTAACAGTCATCAGATTCATGCAGCGGTGCATAACCACCAGGCAGAACATCAGTCTATTGTAGTAGAATCCACTGGTAATGTAAACAATGTCAAACTTAAAATTTTGTTTGATCCAGGAGCAACTGATAGTTTTATTTCACCATTTGCATTAGATAAATGTGGGTTGGCAGCCTACGAGCACGAGGATTTCAAACTGGTTGAAATGGCTTCAGGAGCTAAGCAACCAGTAGGTCTTAAAGTGACAGGTTGTGAGGTTGACTTAGGAGTTTGCACCACTAAGTTGGATGCTTATGTCACCAATTTGGGGACTTATGACCTCATTATTGGCATGGATTGGTTAGAATGCCATAGAGCTTTCTTAGACTGCTATGCGAAGAAGGTGTTGTGCCTCGATGACGAGGGAAGGACAATTCAAATCCAAGGCTTGAAAAGGAAGGTATCCCTCCGTTTCATCTCTATGGTGAAAGCTAAGCGGTGCCTAAGACAAGGATGCCAGTTGTTCGTAGTGGAGGCCTGTGAGCGATAGTAAAGGACCTTCCTTGAATTCTTACCCAGTACTTTCCGAGTTCAAGGATGTCTTTCCGAAGGAATTACCAGGACTACCTCCAAAAAGAGAGCTCGATTTCACAATCGAACTAAAACCTGGTGCAGAACCTATCTCAAAAACTCCTTATAGAATGACAACTCCAGAGCTCCGTGAGTTACAGATCCAGTTAAAAGAATTGCTAGATTTGGGACTGATTAGACCTAGTATCTCACCGTGGGGAGCACCAGTGATCTTCGTTAAGAAGAAGGATGGATCTCTGCGACTGTGCATAGATTACAGAGATTTGAACAAGGCCACCGTGAAGAACAGGTATCCCATACCAAGAATTGATGACCTCTTTGATCAAATGAAAGGTGCGTCAGTCTTCTCAAAGATTGATTTGCGATCAGGATATCACCAGTTGAGGATCAAGGAAGGCGACATTCCTAAGACTGCCTTTCGAACTCGATTTGGGCATTACAAGTTTGTAGTGGTACCATTTGGTTTGACCAATGCTCCAGCTGTATTCATGAGCCTCATGAATGGGGTCTTCCGAAAATACTTGGACCGCTTTGTTCAGGTCTTCTTAGATGATATTCTTATCTATTCTAAGAATGAGAAGGAGCACGAGGAACACTTGCGGTTAGTCTTGACATGCTTAAGGGAACATAAACTTTATGGTAAATTGTCAAAGTGTTCCTTCTTTCAAAAAGAGATTCACTACTTGGGGCACATCATCTCAGGTGAAGGGATCTCTGTAGACCCAGAAAAGGTAAAGGCCATTGAAGATTGGCCAATTCCAAGGAATGCTCATGAGGTGCGCAGCTTCATGGGGTTAGCAGGCTATTACCGGAGGTTTGTGGAAGGATTTTCTAAAATTGCAAAACCTATTACCACCTTGCAACGCAAGGGAATCCAGTATGAATGGACCGATGAATGCGATGCCGCTTTTACAGAGTTAAAAAGATTGTTGACAAGTGCACCGATCTTGCGGGTACCAGACATGGATAAAGATTTCATGGTATGCACCGATGCCTCGAAGCAAGGATTAGGAGCGGTGTTGATGCAGGAAGGTGGGGTAATAGCTTATGCATCTCGAAAGTTGAAACCTCATGAGGAGCAGTATGCCACGCATGATCTAGAATTGGCAGCAGTAATGTTGGCACTAAAATTATGGAGGCACTACCTAGTTGGTAGAAGCTTCACCCTTAAAACAGACCATCAGAGCTTGCAGTACATATTTACCCAAAGGGATTTGAATGCTAGGCAAAGGAGATGGAGTGAGTTCATGAGTGAATATGACTTTGGTATCTCTTACATCAAAGGAAAGGAGAATGTGGTGGCAGACGCTCTAAGCCGAAGGCCGAGACTTTTCTCCTTAATTCCCTTGAAGGTTGACTTGAGGGAAAGGGTACTAGGACAACTATTGGGCGATAGTTGGTATCTAAAAGTAACCTCAGCTATTCAGAATGGAAAGAAACAGGAATTGAAGTATGATGGGTACCATCTCGAAAAAGATGGATTGTTGCGGTATCAGGAAAGGATGTATGTTCCTAAGGAAGGTGATATCAGCGAAACCATCCTTAGAGAGGACCATAGATCGCATTACTGTGCGCACCCAGGGGTGAAGAAGATGTATGCTGACATGAAGCAACTCTTCTTTTGGCCAGGTATGAAGATGGATGTAGTGGATTTTGTTTCGAAGTGCCTTGAGTGTCAACAAGTAAAGGCAGATCATCGTCACCCGGCCGGTCTCCTACAACCGCATGATATCCCTATGACTAAATGGGAAGTCATTTCCATGGACTTCGTTGTAGGATTACAACTCACATCTCTGAGACATAATGCTATTTTGGTGGTAGTCGACAAACTGACCAAAAGTGCTCACTTCATTCCAGTCAGAGACACCTATGATGTGACAGATGTGGCAAGGGTATTCATAAATGAGATTGTACATCTTCATGGAGTTCCTAAAAAGATAATCTCGGACAGGGACCCTAAGTTCACCTCCAGATTTTGGACAAGCATGTAGTCAGCATTAGGGACACAATTGAACTTAAGCTCAGCTTATCACCCCGAGACAGATGGACAGACTGAGAGGGTGAATCAAGTGATGGAGGACATGCTTAGGATGTATGTTATGGATCAACAGACACAGTGGGAGAAATATCTTCCTTTAGTGGAGTTTACATACAATAATAGTCATCACAGCTCCATTGGTATGCCGCCATATCAGGCATTGTATGGGAGGCCGTGCAGGACACCACTCAGTTGGGACAGGTTAGAGGATCGAGTTTTAATTGGGCCTGAATTGATTCAGGAAATGGAGGAGCAAGTGTTACAAATTAGGAAGCGGTTAAAGGAAGCACGGGATAGGCAAAAGAGTTACACTGATGCACACAGATCAGATAGAACTTATGAAGTAGGGGATCGTGTATTTATTCGCATCAGACCAAATAAAAGTACCATTCGGTTTGGGAAGGGTACCAAGCTGTCACCTCGCTTTATAGGTCCATTTGAGATTCTTGAGAAAATCGGACCAGTTGCTTATCATCTCGCGCTGCCACCCCACTTGCATAAAACTCATAATGTATTTCATGTTTCTGTATTACGACATTACATAGCTGATGAGACTCACAAAATTCATTGGAAGGAATTGCAGGTCTCGGACGAGGGAACCTTCAGGGTCGAACCATTACGTATACTTGATCGTAGGGTTCGACAGCTCCGTAGTCGCCATGTGTACCAAGTTAAGGTCCAATGGGACAAGTATAGCCCAGGGTCTGCTACCTGGGAGGATGCAGAGACCATGCATCGAGATTTTCCCTCACTATTTTGACCATAACTTCGGGACGAAGTTTCCCGAAGGGTGGGTGTATGTAATGCCCATATTTTTGATTCGGCATATTTATTAGTTAGACACACCATACTTTATTTCTTATATATTTTGTCGAACTCAGCTCGACTGAGTAAACTATATTGGACCTCATTATATGATGTTACTCTGTCTTATGATTTCACCATGATTATGATGTTACTATGTTATGCAGTTATGATGTCATGATTATCATATGATTTCCTTATTTTACGATTTGCAGTATATGTTTATATGTTTTCATTAATGAAATGTGAAATATATGATTCGGTACGTGGATACCATCTTCTTATATGAATTGCTGAAATGTTATATGTCATACGCATCTATGATGAGCTAAAAGGTTACATGAAATAAAATGATAACATGGATCAATTGGCGATCAATGGAAAATGCTTTCTATAAATTGTATTTTGCAAAACACTAACCTACAGGACACAGGGGCTATGGGATAGCCAGTTACTTGATCCGATATATATTGGAAAGGAAAAACATGTTCATACAGCAAACCTTAGCAGCCAAAATGAGGATACGATAACACAAACTGATAATCCCGATAGCAGCAAGTATGAGTTGATAAGGGCGTAGGCCCAGTATGTTGAGAGGGATGGATGTGTTTCCCACCCTATGTTTCCATGAGACCCGAGGTCGTGGGAGGGCCGTGCTGAGACACGCTCCCCATGTTGTTGTGATGACGATGGTCGGATGCCTGCTAGGGGAGGATAGGTCCGCTGTTCAGCCGACGCTATCGCTCTCAAGTTCTATGTGGTCAGATCGGTGAGTCCGACATCCACTGTTGTACTAGCAGAGGAAGGATATGGAGGATGCTGGAAGTAGGTTATGATGGGAGGATGTGTTAGTTAGTACTGTTGGGGGGTTTAGTATTCCTTGATTCCGAGTTAGTGGAAGTAGGCACCCTTCCTGTACTTGATTGATTAAACTAATGTAAACATAACGACAATGAGGTTAAATCGTAAAGGGTTAACTTTTAAATAACTGAGGATGTTAAAGTAATTATACTATATATTATGCTTGCTCTTCTGCATGGGGGTAGATACTATTATTAGTTAGCAAGTATGCATAGGCAGAATGGGGTTTGTTTATAGTACATATCCGACATGTGCATACACTGGCCATGCATGCACACCTTGTACGTGTACAATATTACTGGTCTATAACATACTTGTCATGCTTGAATAGTAGTATAAATGTCATAGATAACTCAGTTAAGGATACATCAATCAACTTAGGTAATGAATGGTTAGGTTGTCAATGTGTAAATAAGTGAATTAGTAATTATATGAAAACATTGTAAAAATAAACTAAGACAAGGGTCGTCAGTTAACATTGTCATAGAAGAACTGTTGTGAATAGGGTAATGATAGTGTCTAATTAATTAGTAAAATTGTTTAAGCCCTCACAAGTGCTTTGTTTATAAGAACAAGGATGCTATGTTGATGATAGGGTACTCATGTGATAAACAAATAATTAAGAATACTATGATTAATTCACCTTTTATTATTGTTAAATGGTGATTTAATTATTATTATTTAATAAATGGTGATCTAATTATTATTATTACTTAATTAATAATATTCCAGCAACATTTATATATCCCTATCATAATAAATGCAATATAAGTAAGATTTAAAATATTGATTTATAAATTAATATTGTGTAATTATTTCCATTTCAAAAGTTAGCCATAATAGGATAATCATTTTTGGAATGAACGTGATGTGATGGAAAATGGTTATTTAATTATTCAATGTTAATCTTGGAATTTAAACCTCAAGCTAAGTGGTCTCGACGGATAAGGTGGACCATTAAGACACATCATGTCCAAGTTGAAAAGGGGCAACTAATTATATAATATTTTATTAATTACATTAATAACATTAAAATATCAAGGATGGCGGATAGACTTATATTCAATGAAGCTTGTTTCGAATGGATAACCTTTGGGTGATAATCCCCACGGTAATAAATACTTACGACCGTCAATCCAAAACCAAATAAATTTTCCATAAGAGTAATTAATTATACATTTTTATAAAGAACCGTGTATGAATGAACTGGTGAGAAGAGTAAATGTTGAGGGGCTCGAGAGGGGGATTTTGGGGCGGTGGAGTAAGCCCAAGATATTCTCGAGGAAGGGAAATTATATAGAGGGGGAGAGCTTGGAGAAAGGGGAGGTTTTTTTTGATGGGGGAAGAAAAGAAGTTTTGAGGACAGAAGTTGGGAAAATAGAAGTTTGGAGAACAGAAATATTTTGAGAACAGAAGGAAAGACTGCTCTCAGGATTATCAGATTGTGGGCTCGGGGGCTTGGAAATCCTTTGATTTCCAAGGGCCAGCAAGATAATAGCTGGTCGGTAGGGTGGAAACTTCAGTTTGGCTGTCTAAGAGGTTATACAACCTACTACAACCTATGGTTAGTATCAGCATCAGGTAATTTCCTTGTCATTTATGTTATTTGATTATTATGCTAAAATCTTACTGTAAAACATGCATAACTTGCTATTTACTGATTTACTAAGTTGTGAAACCTATTCTTATGCTGGAATATGATAGTCGAAAAGAAAATAATGATATGTTTGTTTTATTTAAATTACGAAACAGTACACTAAATATTATTTAGGAACATAGTAATTCTTAGAAATTTACTTCCATAAACTGATAAAGTTAAAACGTAGAAAATTAACCCTGAAATTTTACATAGTGCTCTGCTGTAAAAAAAAGACCAGAGCACTACAATATTGGACCAATATACATATAAATAAGGTCATGGAAATATCTCATATTTTTAATTGTAGTTCTAAAGATAAGTTTCCCCAAGAAGAGTTTGAGTTGTATGTAGGGACATGCCTTGTTCTCAAGACAATCTTCCTATCTTTCTTCTTACTCTTCTGAGATTCCTATTTTTAGTCCTATGTTGATTTATTGTAGAAGAGAAGAATTTTATGTTGTATCAGATGTAGTATCTGCATAAATAGTAATAAAAGTGTTCCCTTCCTTCCATTTGCATATATTCTCAATGTTTACATGCCCTTATGTGCAAATCACTGATAATAATTAACATATCTTAATTGTCGTTAAATTCTTCTATAAATTGTGCCTCTAATAATCAGTCTGAAGTTACCTATAGTCAATGTGGATGTAATAGGACCCTGCACATGTGTTAGAACATAAATTTGAGAGCCTCTAGTGCCATTAGGAATTGTTTGTATATCTGCAATTTTACCTTCCTAGATTTCAGTTTTGCACCTAGTCTAGTATTCCCACCCTCTGTTGAACTTGAGTCAATGTATCCTCAAATATGAACTATATATCCATGCTTTTGCTTAGTTTCTAATAGTAATTTACCAGAAGTTGTGTATTTTCCACATAATTCTTGGGGTCATTGCCTCTGTTCCTTTGGGCCTTTCCCAAATGTGATGTACTCCGAGAATGTGCATATTGTCGAGAGTAAGAATACTTTCACCTTCTTCCAAGCCTTGAGTGTCTGTCTAAGGGTCATAAAATTCACTTAGGATGTGTTAGGATCCATCCACGACTTTTGATTAGAAAACAGTTAGGGTTTATTACCATTTGGAACGAGTTGGAAACATGCAGTTTCCATTTCTCTAATTTTGATCTCTGTGACTGAGTTAGTATATCCTAATATCATATTATAGATATTACAACAAGTCAATATATTCGGTTCAATGATGGCCTATTCTTCAATAGTGACCCCAAATAGGGCCACATCCTTTTAAATGTACGGTAATACTGACTTCAAGAACTAGTCAACTAGAAATTTGTTAAGGATTTGAGCTCTAATCATATGATGTCTACTCCTACATTCATGAATATGGTAAAAAATGTGGGTGGTGGCATCCTAATGAAACAATGTAAATATTGTAGTATCCATCTCATATCATATTGGAAACTATAAATCCATTAGGAAGGCCATTTTTAAGGACACGCAATCACTATAAGTTGAATGCAGAAGCTTGGTGTACCATTTTGCATCTATCCGCATCAGGGCACGATGAAAAAATTTGAGCCTAATAGAATCATCACAATCATCCATAAATGAGTTGGAAGAACACCGGAGATGGAAGGTCATGACATGGTTCAAAGGATCTTCTCTGACCTTTCCTTTGAATTTAGGTATGTCCAAAGGTAACTTGGTGGGAATTGTAAACTAGTTTGAGTTGTGTTGCACTGATCCATTGGTCAAGTCTGTAAATCATGGAGATTTAAAATCACTATAAATGACAATTTTGGTTGGGAAAAAAAATTCCAATTATTTTAGGATTTTACCATCATTTAATTGTACAACATGTTGCCACTAATGAAATTTCACATTGACAAGTTTCCACCAATAATGGCATAAGGTTGATACATTTGGAACATAGTGTCTAGGGAAAAGAACGGGCCTCAACATGCTTACCATTCCTTAAAATTTTGCACTTACAACTAGTATTCTAAGATATGCAATGAAACCACTTCCTAAATATGGTGTGGATGCAAGAATGTGTCCACTTCCAAACGAAAAAATGATAGTGGAACACCCTGTTGGTACATTTGGGTGGAGAAAAATAAGGGAGGCACTAACATAAATTATGACACTCCAAAGGATGGCATTATAAAGAGAAAGGACCACTACTATAGGGATCAAAGGTCAAAGCATTGATTCTACTAATGGGAGTTATGACCACATCTGTAGCTCCAATGAGATTCCTAGTCACAAAGGGCTTAAAACCCCAATGTAAGTGTTGAACATAGGGGGATTAGTGCCCCTTGGGAAATATCGAATATGGGGGTGTTGTTGCCCCCAGTGCTTGAAGTATTGGTAGTACTACTCATAGCATTCAATTAATTCAACTATTTAGAATGTGTGATAGGATTTCTATGGTAGACGTTGTGAATTTGTATGAGAAGTGGACTCTAAGGATCAGTAAGAGGAAAATTGAAATTCACCAAGGTTGGGTTAGGGATATCCTTAATATTGGAGGTATGAAATCATCATGCAGAGGAGAGCCAATATCCCTTCTAATAACATGTCCTTTTAGATCCCTTTAAGTTCCCTTGTTCTCTAGAGTTGTGTTCTTCTACTTACTACACCTCTCTTGTGAAATTGTTTGCAATAACTTGAGTCTCTTAATTTTTTGACGCACCAAACTATGGGTGAGTGTATTAAGTCTTTGCATGGTTGTATTCGACTCCATGATTTCAAGTGAAAGACATTTGATCCTCCTAGATTAATGAAGTGGTCGATTAGAAACCTTGAATTGATGAAATCAATCAAGACAAAAAACAAACACAACCTATCTAGTCTACTTACAAATCACTTATACACTCCACTAAAAATTCCTAAAGTTAAACAAGAAACAATAACACTCTCCCAAGAAATGTTTCAAGGTGGTTAGGAACCAAAATTGAGTCAGTGAAGATTCGGTCAGAAGAAAAAAATGCTATCCTAGGATGATAGGGTCCAAGTCCAACTAACAAAGGGATGAGAGACAATTATGATAACACTTTAACAGCAATCACCCAGGGTGCAAGTATCACCATGAAGATGGGAATGCTCCAAGGGATTTGAGACATATTTTAGGTGTTTGTATTGGGTACCTCGAGTATTTCCTTTTCAAAATGAATTAGGTATGAACCTAAAGAAATCCAACTAAGGCTACCACTTCACAAAATAAAGTCATGAAAAATAGTCATGGGTCAATTTTTTGCATATGGGCAAGGAAAGTAGGACCAAGTCCTAGACCCAAAAATTTAGAAAGAAATGGTGTCACCCCAAGGACATGGCACTTTATTTAAAGTTCTCATACATCATACATGCATACCCCACTAAACTAATAAAGTGGGGATAATCTATGTGCTTCCCTATATTGACCTAGTGCTAGATGTGTGTGAGGTGCAATTTTCTAACAAATGTCTTATGTTAGTAATGGATTTTACTCTCCCTAGAAGTTCTAGTTTTGGTTTTATGTGGACTTAGAGAGTTTCCTCTCCAATCCTACACCAAGTCTCTACACTTAGACTATGTTGGTTTTCTATAAAGAAAAATTCTAATCCTTTTTAATTAACTATTTGTTTTATGGTCGGTAATTAATCAATTTAGGAAGTGGAAGTGAAAATACTAATAGTTTTAAAGACTTCTTAGGTATACTAAAATTATAAATATTTTCATAAATTCAATCAATAACTTATTCTCATCTTTCTCAGAAACCACATATTCCTTTTAATTGTGAATCAAGTAAATAAATAAATCAAGTTAATTAACCTAAATTATGTAGCTATTTTTCTTTTTTTCCAAATCAATTTTTAGTTAACTCTTTCAAACCAAACTAAATATATGAAAAGCAACTTTCAATGCACTACTAATATGCACCTAACAAAAGAAAAATGTTTTTTTTTTTCTTTTCTTTTAAGACTCAAAAGTGATTTCTAAGCACTAATTATGAGTTAATTCCTTAAAACTAAGAGATATAGGATTTCAATCAACCTACTATACCACTTTTAAAATCAAAATCCAAAAAACACTACAATTGTTTCATAGTTCACGAGGCATATGCTTCTTTCTAAAAGGAAAGAAGGATTGCACATGCTTTGTCTTTGAATAAGTTGCATATATACTCAATTTTATTAAGTGCAAGGAGTGTGTGTGTGTGTGTGTCCAAGAACATGCACATATACAAGTTGGAAAGTATTAAAATTTGAAGAAGAGGAAAAATGAAAGGTATTAAAATGCAATCCTACAGTAATAAACTCAAAGAATCAACCAATATGATTAATGAATCATGACGTTAAGGCTAAAAATAGAAAAAATTAACCTAAAGGAGAAAAAAATAACAGATTTTCCCCCAATATAGTTTCCATTTTTGTTATTGAGAATAACCCCTAATGGCTTAGAGTTATCCATTAACAAAGTAGAAAAAAGACATTAGTCTATTTCTCAAGATTAGAAAATTATACAAAAGTAACTACCTAACATAATGAGGGAGGAAGAAACTTGTATCCAGTCAGTTGTCCTACTAGAGTCCTTTAAATAATGACATAATGTAATTGTTCACTAATTCGAGTGTTCAAATAACCCAAACACAAAGAAAACAAAACCTTACTCAAGATTTTATGGTTATAACAACAAATCTATAAAATTAGTTATAACTAATCTCAATCACCTAATAAAAAAGACGATTCTTATCCCAAACAAACATTCAAGTACACAATGATGGAAGATTGACACTTATATATTTGGGGGTTGGGGGGAGTGTAGTGGAAGCAGGATTATCTTATTTTCATCACCTTTATCACCTGAATTTGGGTTCCTTTGTATTGGACCTATTGTCACCTAGAAACCTAATTCATAATCCTCTACTATTCTGGAATGGGAGGCTCCTGGAAAAGGAAACTCTCAATTCCTAGCAAACTGATCACAAACTTAGGAACAATTTCTAAGACTATTAATGATAACAATCCTTAAAATATCTTTTAAATTATCTAAAATTAAGGTGCTCCTTTAGTCTCTCCTCTTGTTCCCCAATGAATGACTCTCGTTTATACCGAAGAAAAGTAGTTCAAACAATCTGGAAAGGATGTTAACGATTATACATGTATACAAAGGCATGCTCTTTATGTTCAAGAGCACACATTTAATGTGTATTTAATATTTTTTTTTGCAAGAATGGAAGGTGCATATGTACACATGTTTCCTTTCAACAAGGTGTGTATGTAAACTCCTTTCCTTTCCTTTATAGAAAGTGCATATACACATAGAAAAGTGTGTTTTTTAAATAAAATTTCCAAAGAATCAAGATATTTTAAATGTTAGTGCCATGTCCAACAAGTCATTATTGATGAAGAGGAAAAATCATATTGTAACAAGTGTTTTTCCCATATCACTCCACAAGTAAAATGGCTAATGAACACCAAGTTTGTTATCATGTTTTTACCATCATATTTAAATCCATGCATCATAAATATCAATGTACCCATGTACATGTGTTACATTTTTTAAGGGCCAAAGTCTCTAGAAATTGATTTATAAACGAAGATGTATACAAATATTTCATGCTAAATCAATCAATCTCTATAGCTTACATACAATACAATTTTAAATTTAGAATCCCAATAAAAATATACAATATGTGATCTTTTGGAATCATCAACCTTTGACATACAATACAATTTTAATGTAGAATCCCAATAAAAATATACAATATGCGATCTTTTGGTCCTTGGAATTGTCAACTTGTTGGTGTGTTGGATATGGACCAAGATAAGCATAGTTACTATCAAGGTTTTTTTTATAATATAGTTTGAGGCATAATAGTCAAGACATTAAAAACCAAATGAATAAGTCAAAAAACCAAACAATTCTAAAAGAATTAAATTTGTTCTAAGATCAAATATGTAGGAAATAAGGAATGTTCTTGTTCTATTAAAATTTGTTCTAATATGAAATAAGTAAGAAATGAGGAACGCCCTTGTTCTATTTACAAAACACTTGCATAAGGGTTTGGAAAGGAACCGAATTTATAATCATTTAGTAACCCAAATTCTTTATTAGAGTAATAAGCAAACAATTAGGTTAATGGAAGCAAGGTAGTGTTATAACCTTGATTAGAGTGTGATTCCTCAAATGAGTGGTCAATGTTCTACCACATACAATCTATTTATTAATGCAGACTGAGCCATAATATTCATTTATTCAACTTGGATGGTCATACACCAAATGTGTAAAGTGTCTTTCACCTCTTGATACGTGGTGGATACTTGAAATAGAATAGAGTCAAAGGAGAGTTTCTATTATTATAAATTGTCCATTCACATCATTAAAAGATTTCAATCTCTTTACAACATCATTAACATATTTCAATCTCTTTGCAACTACAAGAGTGACATCTTGTAGGGATCGTGTAGGGATCCCTTGTACACATTCCCAAACCCCCTTAATCTTAGAATGTGCTTGCTACTAAAACTATTAGTGGAAACATGGATCCCTTTGAAATTGAAACTCTTTAAATGTCTCAAACAAATTTGTATTGACCTTTTAGATCTACAAGTTTTTCATCAAAGAACCCATAAATGGGAAAGAAAAGTACTCTTCATTTCCATACAACAACCAAGAATTACTAAATTGTTCATCTCAGGAAACTGCATACAAACCAGGAAACTACATACAAACCATTGACATAAAAAATAAATGGTGATTATGTCTCTATATTCACCATTGGAAAATTCCAATTGTAAAGCCAAGTGTACAATGAAAACCAAGACCGACACCAAAATCTACAACCATGGTATAATCGTTAGAAACTCTAGAGGATGAATCTATAGTTGCTGTATAAACAAACACTAATGTGAAGCTAAATTATCATGGTATTCTACTTCAAAAGGTAAATTTAATATGGCATGATTAATGGAAATGAGGAAAACTTACTTTATGATGTACAGGCAATGAAGCACATAAGCATTGGACTTTCTACAATGCAAAGTTGCATAACACTCGAACCACAAATATTTGTTCATTTAACACAAATGGATAACAAGTTGGATTATTTCTCTAAGTTAAGTCATTTGACCTATTTCAATTTATTACACAGTGATTCACAAATCACATACACTATGTAACGCTCCATTCTCTCAATTCAACCAACATGAGGGGACATTACTAACTACAGGCTTCAAAATTTCGCCCCATATTGTAACATCCCTAGGATTTAACCCTAGTTTAAAATGTAATTTTGTAAAAGACAATGAGTGCATGTGAGGAAGAACTCATGTAGTATAGTTTTACTAATATTAAAAATTAAGTTGGAAGTGGCGAGCCAACATGCTAAATGATTGCAGACTCGTGTATTCACCTAGGTTAGTAAGGGGGGTGTCATGTAACCTAAAAGCTATGTATGATCCTGTTTAACCCTTCTTACCTTATAAATTTGATAAACCCATACTTTTACTAATTAATCCCTTAAACCTGTTTTTGAAGTTAAAAAGGGGATTAAGAGAGAGATTAAGAAGTAATGGAAAATTGGACAAGTTTTGCAAAGAGGTGACAAGAACATGCAAGGTTGGGAAACCTTGGGAAAAAGAGGAGAATGAGAAGAAGAGAGAAAATATGATGGGGAGGATAACAAAAATAAAGAAACATAGTGGAAAGCATGAGAATGTTGTAGCGTTGAAGGAAATTGGGACTAAATGGTCGATTGGAATTGTTGGAGGACATAAGTCCAATTCTAGAGAAAAGTGTCCAATTCATCAAAAGTATGTGGAAATTGGATTGGTCGAGAGTACCTATAATCCCAATCATGTTTTGATAATTTTGTGGTTGATATTTTACACTTGATTTGCCTCTGGTTGCACCTGAGATATGAAAATAGTGTGATAAATTCATTTACTATAATTCTATGCACAGGTGCAATGATGGATTTTCATTGTGGTGCTAGTTAGAATGAAGCTAAGCGAAATTATTGCAGAGTTGGCATGGATTTGGTAACAAACCAAAAAATACTATTTACCAAGTGAGGAAACTCTGAGAGAAATATGGGATTGGTGAGAACCTATGGTGAATGCATGAGTCTCAGCTCGGGGGTGGAGTTTTTCCCAGATATTAATGAGTAGGACTACCTAAGGTTGGGTGGAGCGGGGCTTCCACGAAGCCAATTTCTCATTTCAATTATTTTACATATAATTTTAACACTTGGAAATTCTATTTTAATCTCTGAAATGTTATTTAATTAATTGCCGGTTAAATAAATTTTGCATGAATTCCTTGTTAAATTTCCTGAGTTTGTATACAAGGGAGGAAATCATATTTATTTGTATTAATTCATGGGCATGAAATAATTACAAGTCTAATTATGTGATATTGATTTTTTGAAATCTGGTCTATTTTTATTTAATTTGAAGTCGAAAATTAATTCTTGTGTAAAATGCTAATTTTCCAGTTTGAAATTGTAATGTTTAATTAAATTATGTTGAAGAGCACAAGGTTTGGAAAATTTAGAAGAATGGATAAATAAGCTTGAATTTTATTTATTTCTATTATTTTCCATTAACTTAAAGCATTATGGAAAAAATATAATTTTATTCCCAGGTCTGTGTGATAATGTCTGTTTTACTTCGACCAATTTGTCTAAAGGGTTGGGTTCGGCCAATTTATCCAATAGAAATAGAAATTCTTTGATATAAATATTTAATAAAGTTTTGGTGATTGAGTCGGATTCGACCAATTTGTCTAAAGGGTTGGGTTCGACCAATTTGTCTAGTAGATAAATTGAAAACCATGGGCTGATTTGTTTATTTGAAGAGATTAGATGTTTATATCTTAATTGTATTTATTAATTAAATAATAAAAAATACCTTGAGTTAAGACATGTTTTTAGGATCCTTGTAATGAGTGGTCTTGCTGATTTGAAAACCACAAACTCGTTAGAGTGGTATAAGTACAAATTTATTCTTTAGTCCAAGTTAGACATATACGAATATGTTTAAGTTGAAGTTATATAATTCAACCTAGTGGGTGGAGGAATTAGTCCGATAATGGACTCAGTTATTATTGTCGGTAATATTATTTAATATAATTAAAAATAGGTAATGCATTTAGTTACTTAAAGGACTAAGTTATACTTGTTGGTGATTTTATTTATTATAGTTTTATAAGAGATTTGTTGAATTAATATTTCCTTGACTTAATGAAATGGAAATATGCATATACTTGGAAAATCCTCATCTTAAGGAAGTAATTGAAATAACCGAAAAAATATTTGTTTAAGTCGAAGTAGACTATATATTTATATTTAAAATCTCACTATTTTCATAATTGTCGGGTTAGTCGACAACCGACAAATATTTATTTAAGTTGAAGTAGACTATATATTTATATTTAAAAGCTCACTATTGTCATAATTGTTGGGTTAGTCGACAACCGACGGATATATTTTTGAGTCGAAGTTAGACAAGTATTTGTTTAGGTCGAAGTTAGACAAGTATTTGTTTAGTCAGTTAACTAACCAACTGCACTAAATCGACCGTAGTCAGATCTCAACCGTAGTTTTTGAAAAATGGTCAGAGTTCCTAAGAGTAAGTTTTTATAAGGAAAGATTTACAAATATTGTTTCCAGGCCAAAAATTATTATGGTCGAGAAATATTATTTAATGAAAATACCATAATTTGGTATTAATATGGGTGCATAAATATATGTCTTAATATTTTTATTTAACATGAAACCTAATGTACAGTAAGTTTTGAAAGTAAAAGGATAAGTAAATAAATACAAATGGGTAGACAAATAAATACAGGCATGTTAAATTAAAAATTTAAAAATTTCAATGCCCTAAATTTGTGTAGTTTTACGTACAGTCCATAAGCAAAAGTTTTACTGTACAATTCATACTGTGAAGGGAGTTACTATTAACTTTGCATTTGTGCATTCAACTATTTTGTATGAATTTTATTAAAAAAATGTCTCATATATTAGTTTATGCTTCCGGTATTATAAGTATTATGCATTTGTTAAAAGACTTAATATGCACTATAAAATGCATTTGTCAAAGGGGTGTGTTACAACTTGGTATCAGAGCTAAGGATACAACTCTTGAACCTATGGGATGATTGTTTTCTTTTGAAAATAAAACTTAATGTATAAATGCATCCATTATTTGATTAATGTTGTTAATCGCGAGTAACCGAGGTTACGATTTGTGGTGTTTTGATGTTTTCTTTGCCTGTTTGCAAATCTTGCAAGATTAAGAGCGTGGGAAACAATATGCATTAGTTTAATTGTATGGGACATGGTGGTGGTATGATGTCTCTTGTGGACCTTGGTTTTGGATTGTTCACAGTGAGAGAACTTAATCATTTTATTCTTTCATTAATTATCTTTGTGATCTCTGATTATTGTGTAGAGTCACTATTATTGTAATTGCTTTGATTATTCTTGTAAATAAACTTTGCAATCAGATATTGGTTAATTGTTTTTTTGCCGAATTTTTGGGTGTTGCTGAGACTAGATCTATTTACCAATGTTATGGGGAATGTTGTATTTACCGACCCAGATGAAATTCCTAAGCACGGGAAATCAATGTTGTGTCTCCCTGATTGTGCTGTCAGAAGGAAACTAGGGTAGAAGGTAATACATTGTTTAGCATAAATCTGGTTGTAGAAAATCTTTGGTCAGGCAGAGTAGCATGGGTTTTTGTATCTATTGGTTCTAATAATTGAAGAGGGTAGATCAATGTGGTATGCATAAGTTTCCTAACATGCAAGCTTAAAATTAATACCCGACAATTGCATTTTGGTTGATGGTTTGTCTGATGTGGGCATTTTAACCTATCCTTAGTTTTTTGTGCATTTATTTTGTATTTCTTGTACCATATGTTTCCTCAAGTTTCCAGATTGGTAGTATGGATGAGGACATGTCATGTGATGGTCAATATTTTATGAATTCTTGAATGCATGAAAATGGTTGGTGTGAAGTGTCCGATCTTCTATTTTGAGTATGATAATGCTTGAATATGTGATGCCATGTTTTGCTTCCGTGAATTTGTGAGTTGATTGCTGAGAAGTGAGTTGTTGAGTTTTGGAATGTGTTTTTAGCCATACCTGATGGAGGGTGAGATATAAAATTGCTCCTCTACCAACCATGGTAAGATTTTTGAGCATGAAAGCAGTGAAATGTAACACTATTGTGCAGTCATAAGGAAAAACCAGGAAGGAAAGTGGGTTATTTGGTGTCGAATTGATTGAAGCTAAGACCCTGAATTATTGTGAATGTTTTTGGTGAAGCAATGTTATTCATTGGTGCCCTTGAATAACATGTATGCTGCAGATAATGAAAAATACAAAACTAAATTTTGATGCAGAAAAAGAGATTGCATTATTAGAGTTCTCCGGGAACATCTAAGAAAGTATTCATCATGATTGTTTGAAGAATGTGACATGAGTAAAGAAATTGTATATATGCTCAAGACTTGAGGAGAAAGGGAGTATCCCTCACCCTAAAATCAAATTTTAAATATTGAAAACAATTCCATAAGAGAAATATTCATTATATGTATTTTCATTTTTGAAATGGTACTTTGGCTATAGTGACCAGCCTACATGGCACACATTAGAAAGGAATGGATGCATTCTTTGTGTTTTGTTGTGTCATGGTTGCTGACATTGACTGCATTTAAGGGAATGGACGCATTCCTGGTGTTTCAATGTCAGGGAAATATATTTGACTTATTAATATGTTTTCTAGTCCATGCTAATATATTATGACAAATGTGTGTGAATTATATCATAATACTTATGAGCCTGGTTAGCCAATTGTGTTGATAGGTGTCAAAATATGTAAGTTGGTGCTACATATTGAAAAAGAAAACTGAAGAGAGAAAAAGCTAAAGAATAAGAAGATTAATCAAGCCAAGTACAAGTATCATTTGGCAGTTTGCATTGAGGACATGTATCCTTTGATGAAATATTATGAAAGACAAGGACGAGTATCCTTTGGCAGTTTGCATTGAGGACGTGTATCCTCTGATGAAAGATTATGCAAGCCAAGGAAGAGTATCCTTTGGAAGTTTGCATTGAGGATGTGTATCCTCTGATAAAAATTTACGTAAGCCAAGGATGAGTATCCTTTGTCAGTTAGCATTGAGGTCGTGTATCCTCTGATTGAAGACATGTTTTTCTCCAATTAAAGTATGCAAGCCAAGGATGGTTATCCGTTGGCAGGTTGCATTGAAGGAATGTCTTTCTAATTAAAGTATGCAAGCCAATGATGGGTATCCTTCGACAGGTTACATTGAAGGAATATTTTTTCTAATTAAAGTATGCAAGCCAAGGACGAGTATCCTTTGGCAGGTTGTATTAAAGGAAATTTTTTCTAATTCAAGTTATGCAAGTCAAGGATGTGTTTCCTTCAGCCTATTGCATTGAGGATGTGACTTCTCTAAAAGAGCAGAAGACTAAACAAGTCAGGCATCTACGTTTCAAAGAGGAAGAGATCAAGGGGTAGGAAAACCACAGTGGTAGAGCTCCAGATTGGTTGAAGACTAAGAGGAGGAAACTCTTACTCTTCCTTATCTATTTTATTTTCTTTCTAGGAAAAGAAAAGTTATTGAAATGCATGCTACAACTGAAAGTTGTTGTGTTTATTTTTGTTGAAATAAACAATGAATGCTGAAATAGTTAAATTTTTGAAGAAGAAAAAAAGAACTGAAGATGAATGGATTCATTTGTATGCATATGTTGATCTAACCATGAAATGCATGAAGTTATTCTGAGCAATATATATATATATATATATATATATATATATATAGAGAGAGAGAGAGAGAGAGAGAGAGAGAGAGAGAGAGAGAGTTGATCTTTCACAAATAGGATGGCTTGATTGTATTACTATATTGGCTTAATGAAATTATGTGAATTGATTGTAGAGGAAAGTATTCATCTAAAAGTTTATGTTGTTATTATTAAGCTAAAGGAGGTTGAATAAAATCACACAAACTGAAGATAGCAGCTAATCAGACTTTTCTCTCTGTTTTTCAAGAAAAGTTTTGAATTAGCTACATATTCGAAAAGTGCTCAAGCAAAGATATCAAGAATGATGGTAGCTGAAAGAAAGAATTGTTGAGCTGATCAATCCATATGTTGAGATGGAGGGTCCAAGCCAACAGGAACTACATGAAGAGGTCTGATCGACCTGATCCAAGTTTCAAACGTCATCTTGAAAGACATAGTGCATGAGGATCACTTGCGACATTTTGAAAAAAAAAATTCATGTGTTTTGGACAAAGGAACATCGAGGACTGTGTACATTTTAAGGGGAGGGGAAGTAACATCCCTAGGATTTAACCCTAGTTTAAAATGTAATTTTGTAAAATACAATGAGTTCCTGTAAGGCATAACTCATGTAGTATGTTTTTATTAATATTAAAAATTAAGCTGGCAGTGGCGAACCAACACGTTGAATGATCAGGGACTCATGTATTCACCTAGGTCAGTAAGAGGGGGTGGCATATAACCTAAAAGCTATGCATGACCCTGTTTAACCCGTCTTACCTTATGAATTTGAAAAAACCATACTTTTCCTAATTAATTCCTTAAACATGTTTTTGAAGTTAAAAAGGGAATTAAGAGAGAGATTAAGAAGTTAATGGAAAATTATGCAAGTGTTGCAAAGAGGTGACAGGAAGATGCAAGGTTGGGAAACATTGTGAAAAAGAGGATAACGGGAAGAAGAGAGAACATACGATGGGGAGGATAAAGAAAAGAAAGAAATGCAGTGGGAAGCATGAGAATTTTGTAGCGTTGAAGGAAATTGGGACTAAATGGTCAATTGGAATTGATGGAGGACAGAGTAATAAGTCCAGTTCCAGAGAAAAGTGTCCAATTCATCCAAAGTAAGTGGAAGCTGGGTTGGTCGAGAGTACCTATAATCCCAAGCCTGTTTTTGTTAACTTTTTGGTTGATATTTTACACTTGATTTTCCTCTGGTTGCACCTGAGATATGGCAATGGTGTGAGAAATTCCTGTAGTGTAATTCTAAGCACATGTGGAGTGATGTATTTTCACTGTGGTGCTAGTTAGAATGAAGCTAAAGGAAAGGATTACACAGTTGGCATGGATTTGGTAACAAACAAGAAAATCCTATTTTTCAACAGAGGAAATCCACAAATAAACCTCAGATTGGTGAGAACCTATGGTGAAGGCATGAGTCTTAGCTTGGGGGTGGAGTTATGCTGAGAGATTAATGAGAATAACTACCTATGGTTGGGTCAAGCGTGTTTACCATGAAGCCAGTTGCTCATTTCAAGTATTTTACAGATAAGTTTAACACCTTGAAATTCTATTTTAATCTCTGAGATGTTATTTAATTAATTATCAGTTAAATATTTTCATGAATTCCTTGTGAAATTTCCTCAATTTGTATACAAAGGAGGAAATCATATTTATTTGGATTAATTCATGGGCATGCAATAATCACATGTCTAAGTATGTGACATTGATTTATGCAAGTCGGTCTATTTTTATTTAAGTCGAAGTCGAAAATTATTTCCTATGTAAAATGCTAATTTTCCAGTTTGAAATTGTGATGTTTAATTAAATTATGTTGAAGAACACAAGGTTTGGAAAATTTAGAAAAATGGATAAATAAGCTTGAATTTTATTTATTTCTATTATTTTCCATTAAATTAAAGCTTTATGGAAAAAATATAATTTTATTCCCAGGTTTGTGTAATAATGTTGGTTTTACTGTTTTATCGTGCATCTCCTAAGTTTCAGAAAATGAATATGCAATTCATTAGGGAATTATTCGGGGAAAAAATAGTTCATTAAAAATTAACTAAGGGTTTGGTAAAATTGCCTGACTAAACTTTTTTTTTTTGTAATGCCACAAAATTCTATTAAACTAGGATAAATAAACATAAAGTAATAGTTACAGTCTAAGGTGGTCTTGGCCAACCTTAAAGATCAATAGAGACATGGAGGTTCTGATCAAAATTATACAAAAAAACCTTACCCAGTATAAGGAGACCAGGGTAAACAGGGAGTGGAGTCATAGCCATGAAGGCTTGAAATAAACTAGCAGTCTGGTGCATAGTGAAACATACAAAAAACAGAAAAAAGCTGTTGAAAAACCTCCTTAACAGGGTGTTGAAGGTGCCTCTACATCTGAAGGAGTTTCCTCCAAGATGGGGCAGCTGTAGCATGCATCATCCTCCAAGTCTTTCACGGGTGGCATAATATCTTTTGCAGCTGGCATAATGTCTTTCACTGGTGGCCGAATGTCTCTCGCAGGGAGCTTTACAGGAAAGGGCGTAGTATTCCTGGTGGTGAGTGCACTGCCATCCTGCTCATAGCAAGTACGTTTGGAGAGAATCGAGCCCAAGTTGGAGGGGATGGGGAAGGAGGGTTGAACCTACTCCTTTCCTTTCTAAGAGTCCAACACCCTGCCGCATGGAGGGATCAAATCCTTGCCTTTTCGGGTGTTCAAATCCTTGCCATGTGGAGTGGCCAGGTTGCCGAGTGTCACATTGTTTCTGACAACTGAGGGTGTGGTGCCATGAGCACTGCTTCCAGGAAGAAAGTAGCGATAGAGGTGACAGGTGGGGGCATAGGAATCCTATCTAAGGGTGTTCTCCAGACTGCTGAGTGTGGTTTCCATGTTTGGCAGGGTAGCTCTCAGGGTCTAAGTAGTGTGTCTAGCAGTGGCCCAATTGGACAACATGTCATCCATGAGCTCGCCCAACATGTTTTCCACCAACCAATAAGGATCCCAGGTCTATTATGGACTCCTCTTGGAGAGAGTGTCTGTAATTAACCTTGCCTCCCAATTGTCGATGAGTAAACAGACTGGAATTGAGATAACCTTTCTTAGTTTGCCTAGTTTCTTGGGATTCATTCTTCTTTCTTCCTCTGGTTCCTTTCGGCCGAGCCATGAAGTCATTCCAGAGGATGGCACAAATGATGGAGAACAGGAGCTCGTGGAGCGCAAGAGCAGGGAGATCCCAATACAGAATGACGAGAATGCGAATGATCAGGGTTGAGGGCCAAGACAAGATGTTGTTGAAGAGACAAAAATGTCAGTCAGCTGGCAAACTGAACCTCACATGCCTGAGAGCCATGTGGATGGTGCATGAAATACGAGTCTAGGATGGTTGAGGGGACGTCGCTGGAAGGATGATTAATGAGGCCAACGACTTGACATCGCTTCTATAGTGAGCTTGACATCAGCACTACCACTTGGCTGACATTTTGGTTGAGTCCTCATGGCATAGCCCCTGTCGTTACCCACATTTGGGGAATTGAGATCCAAATTGGCAAGAGTTTGACACTGCAGAATGATTGTCCTGTAGGTTAAGGAAGTGAGGGAATCTTCATGATAAGTGGTGTTATAGGTTACCCCTTCATTGGAAAGGTAATTTGTGAGCACATTGGATTTTCTCCTAACATGTTGGAAGAAGATTAAGCTACCAAGAGTAATGGATGCAGCAAGTTCTTGTAATCTCTACGCTAGCCTCCAACTTGAAGAGAGTTTTTCAACCCTAGCTCCATTATGAAGTCTGCTAGCAAGAGTGATAATGATCTTGGAGTCTCCTTCAATGATAAGGGGGAGTAAGCCATGTCTATGGGCACATTTGAGACCTTCAAGGAGTCCTGTGAGTTTTGTTGCATTGTTGGTGTCGTGGCCAATGGTACCCATGAAGTTGAGGTTAATGGTGCCGGAATCATCTTGTATAGCTCCTCCGAATCCAACTGCTCCATATTTCCTTTGGAGGCCCCATCAAAGTTGAGTTTGAAGAAACCCGGAGGGGGCTTGCTCCAGAGCTTTGGGCTTGGCGTGTTGGCAGGGGAATTACAAAGAATGATGGGAGTGGGTCATAGGAGAAGGTTTTAGTATGAAAAGATGGTTCTTTCTGCAGGGAGAGTTGGAAAATTAGTGGAGCTCCAGTGCTTTAGTGAAAGAGTTTCCCGAAGGTTGATAATGAGGGTGGTCCAAATCACCAGGAGCTGTTTTTTCTTTGAGTAAAAAATTCTTCCATTTCTTTCTTTCCAAATATTCCATACCACCAGTCCTAGAATGAGATCCCAGAGTTGATTAACGATGGCGCTGTGAAAGGGAGTAGGATCCCAATTGGAAATGTTTTGGACTGTATCTCCTCTAACCATGTTGGTGCTTTTGCAGAGTTGGGCCACTTTGTCCTAGATTTTATTAGCAACTTTACAAGAGTCTAGCAGATGGTCAATGGTTTCAGGGTGTGTGTCGCACATGGAACACCATGAGGTTCCATGGATGCCTTTTCTTTGAATATTATCCTAGGTTAGGGTGGTCTGTGGGCTAAGAGCTAAAGGAAGGAGGATACTTTAACCCAGAATTATGATTCCCAAATTATTTTCTAGATGGGATTCGGCTGTGCTTCTGGAGTTCCAGTGAGAATGGAGTAGGCCTCTTTAGCAAAGAAAGTTCCTGTTTGGAGGTGTCCCCATATTAGAATATCAGGATCATGACTTAATCTGATTTTTTTGGTTTGATGGTCCTGCCAGAGTTGCTCAATGCTATCTGCAAGAACGGGTGGATTCCATAGGCCATGCAGTTTCAACTTACGGATTGTGCTAGAGTCAGAAGGAGTCCAGTAATCCTGAATCAAGAGCTGTCTATTGTGATTAAAGTGTGCCTGCAGTTCTGGTGAAAGGATGAGAGTAAGGAAGCAGGGAAGTTGTTTCCATGAGTCGAACCATAAATTTGCATGTTGAACATCCTTGAATTCACAAAAACGGTGTTGCTGAATCAGGGCTCTTTGATAGTTGGTGGCTCGCCATATTAGAGATCCTGGGGGATCTTGGTCGTAGCGGATGCATAGCTTAGTCGTCCAACTGGGGGCATATTTAATGTTTCCATAGTAGGTTCCAGGGGGAGACTGAGTTAGTGACGCATTTCCACCATATTTTAGTCGAGAGGACCTGATTATTGATTTCTGGATCCCTGAGCCCGAGGTCCCCTTGTCTTTTTGGCATGCAGAGAGAGTCCCATTTCACAAGGGGCCACTTGCAATTATTGTGGTTTCCCCCCCAGAGGAAAGACTTTTGAAATTTTCTCACTGTTTCGAGGACCCACTTGGGGGAAGCAAGGACCGAGAAGAGATAAAGAGGCGTGGATTGGAGGACAAATTTTAGAAGCACAATTCTACTGGGTAGGTTAAGGGAGCGGAAAGTCTAGGAAGAGATTTTGTTTTCAAGCTTGTCAAGGAGTTCTCTCCAGGAGGAGTGTTTTATGATTGAGTCAAAGAGAGGGGCACCAAGGTATTTGGAGGGGAGGGAGGCATCAGAGTAGCCTTGGATGTGAGAGACATTTCTTTGTGTGATGGGGTCCGTGTGGAAGAAAAAGAGCTGACATTTTCCATGGTTCAAAGTGGTCCCTGAGGCATCTGAGTAGGTCTGCAAAATGCGCTTGAGGATAGAGGCTTCCTGGACAAAGGGGTTCCCAAAGAGTAAGTTCTCTTCCACAAATTGTTGGTAGGCCATGGGGGGTTTCCATGTAGCGAAATGCCATGGAGGGTACTGGCTGAGATCTCGTCTTTTAGCATTCTTCCCAGTCCCTCAGCCATGAGAATGAAGAGGAAGGGGAAGAGGGGGTCCCCTTGACGGATGCCTCTGGTGGGGGAGAAAGTGGTAGAGGGGTACCCATTGACAAGGATGGAGAAGAATACTGTGGAGGTTAGGGACATGACCCAGTTGGTCCAGTCTTGGAAAAACCCAAAAGCAAGGAGCATTTTTTCAATGAAATCCCAACCAAGCTTGTCAAAGGATTTTGAGAGATCTAACTTGACCAACATCAAGGGGGTTTTAGTCGTTTTCGAGGAGTGGATCATTTTGTGAGAAAGAATGATTCCATCCAAGATATGGCACCCTTCCACATATCTAGTTTGTTCAGGAGAAACTAATATCGGTAGGAGCACTTTAAGGCGGTTGGAAACAACCTTGGTAGAGATTTTGTAAACCACATTGCAAAGGGAGATGGGCCTGAACTTACCAGGGGTGGTAGCACCAATTTATTTGGGGATGAGGGTGAGAAAGGTGGCATTTAGTGCAGGTAGGACCCACTTCTTAGATCTGGATTCTTCAACCACTTCTAAGATTTCTTGTTTTAGGATGTCCCAATATTAATGAAAGAAGTTGATGGTGAAGCCATCCGGTCCAGGGGATTTACCTTCCTCCATCTAATTGAAAACAACCTCTAATTCAGCCATCGATATTTCCTTCATGAGAGTCACATTATGGTCAACAGTGAGAATGGTGGGGATGTGGTTAGTAACCCTAATGATGGCCTGGAACCTTTCATCTTCTTCTCCTGTGAGCAAGGTTTGGAAATGATTTATGAGATCATGCTCAATCTCCTCGTGATTGTGAATATTAATTCCTTCAGCATATTTTAAGGTAGCTATCCCGTTGTGCATTTTGTGTTGAATAGTGGTGCGGAGGAAGAAGGTAGTATTTTTCTCCCCTTCTTTGAGCCAATTGATTCTGGATTTATGCCATGAGAGGATTTGTTCTTGCTCCCAGCAGGTGTCCAGCTCTATGAGGTTTTCTTTCTCCCTTTGTTTGAGCTCTTCAGTGTGTCCTTGTTCCATGATGTCCTTTTGGATGTTCTCCAGGTTTTTTTTCTAGCTCACTCTTAACAGTAACGATGTTTCCAAAAGTTGTTCTATTCCAAGTTTGCAGCTCTGATCTGAGCAACTTGATTTTCTTGTGAAGGATGGCCATTTTGGAGCAACCTTCCATCTTCATGTTGATCCACCAGTTACGAATAGTGTCCTAAAAAGAGGGATGACTTAACTAGAATTTTTCAAAGAGAAAGGGTCAGAATTTTTTATTACCCGAGTGCTGCCAGTTGAGTGAAATCAATCAGTGATCTGATCCCACAGAGGGTAGAATCGTTGTGGTGAGAAATACTCCCATATCTACATCTTTTTCTGATATAAGAAAGCAGTCGATACGGGAAGCTATTTGATAGGCTCCTCCTCTGCGATTGTTCTAGGTAAGAAATCCCTCAGAAGGTAGAGGATCAATGAGCTTGCAATCATTGGTGCAATTTTTAAAGAGAGTGTCTTCAGGGGTGAGAAAGCGACGCCCCCCTTTTTTTCATGTAGAGAGGTAATCATGTTGAAGTCCCCCCCAAGGATAAGAAGGGAGTAAGGATGCTGTGAGGTGAACTAGGAGATGGTATCAAGGAGATTGAGTTTGGAAGAAGGGGCTTGAGGCCGATAGACATTCATGAGGTGGTCAAGAGGTTAGTGCCCAGAATGTGAAAGAAGGTAGAAAGGGAGTGGGCTGTGGCATCAAATTCATTCAGGAATAGCAGGGTGGGGTTTCAGGATATCGCAATTCCTATGGAGGCTCCCATGGAATCAATCGCTATGACTTGGCATCTCTTCCAAAGTTTGGAAAAAAGGGAGTGGAACATCTCATTAGAGATTTTGGTTTCCTATAGGAAGATGTCAGAGGGTGAATATTGCATAATTTTGCGTTTTAACATATGGTTCTTAGTAGGTCAGTTGAGACCTCCCACATTATAGGAGATTAGCTGCATTGGGAACCTTGGATACCATTAGGGAAGAACTCCGTTAGCTGGGCATATTTCCCTAATTCCACCAGTCGTGTTCCTAACTGACTAATTCTCTGAAGATCAATTTTTCTTCCTCTCTTCTTGTTGTCCCTTTGCAACTAGTGCTTCTCTTTTTGGGGGAGGTTGTGTACCCCCATTTTGAGATGTTTGACTTTTCTTAGGGATTCTTTTAGATGCTGAATCTGTTTGGGTGGGATGGTGTTGAAGGATTTTCTAGTGCATGCATCTTCCATACCTAAGATGTCCAGCTCACCTAGTTCTAGTTCTACCATTTCCTCATCCATGTGTATTTTAGGTCCTTGAGTACTTACTCGTTGCTTTGGCTCTTTCATATGGATCCCGTGCTCCTCCATGGTGTGTCCTTCACTAGGCGTGGGCCTGTCCATGTGGATTTTGTTCATATTAGGGGTAGCATTTTGGATGTGATCTATTGTCATCGAGGTGAGGACTGGATCTTCAAGTTGATGTTCCTTTGTTGTGGGATCTTCCAGTTGTCCTTCAAGAATGGTGAAGTTTTCGCTGGTGGTTGGGTCGTTCGATTTATTTTCCTCTGTGGGTGTCTTGGGATGATGTATTCTTTTTCTCTCGTATTTCTGGAAACATTCTTCATCTTTGTTTGCTTTCTGTGGGCTGCTATTGTTAAGATGACAGTCACGGTACAGATGGCCATGTTCATGAAATTTTCTGCATCGGAATGGAACATGATCGTAGTATAATGGTTGTACCCATTTCGAATCTTCATGGTTAAGGTAGATCGATTTGGGTAAAGACTTGTCTATGTGCATGTAAATGCATATACGGGCATATGAGGTATACTTACTGTTTCTTGTTTTCTCTGTTGCTCTGACATAGGTGCCCAGGGTGTTGCTGATGTCCTTGAGCATGTCTTCATCCTAGTACTCTTGTGGTAGTGAGTACATCCTTATCCAGACCGGTGCCCATGCGAAGTCTTCTTTATCAGGGCTGAATTTTTCCGTCCAATGCCTTAGGTATAAGCCTGGTGAGTTGAAGAAGTAAGGGACTCCATATTCGAATCTTTCTTTGTCCTCAAGCCAGTGGAATATGATGGTGAAGAAGCCTTTGGATCCAAGCTGCATATCAAAGTGAGCTTTGGGTTTCCATTTGGCCATTATCCATCCATGAAGGGCTTGCTCCGTCTGCCAAACACCAATGAAATTTCCTACCAGGGCATGATCGTTCAATAGGAAGCCTGAGCTGAGGTCTTTCTGTGGATTTTTCTATGCATGTGGTTGTTCCAATTGTCGGATTGGAGGTCGGCAAGTTATTCGGTGCATTCGAGGTTTCAGGGTATGTCAGGGTACCTCAGCCGTCTTGATTTGCACATATGCAACATGATTGGAGGACAAAGGGGCCATTCCAGAGGGGCCCTTAGCCCCTCGCAATGGATCCTCCATAGGTTGTACCAGGGGTACAGGTTCAACGTGGTACGGGTGGAAGCGGAGGGGTGAGGCCAAAGGAAGCAGCTCAGAACCCTAGGGATTGCATGCAAGGAGGCAGAGCTCAGAGATTCAGTCCGCACACATTTGTCAATTGCCCAACTAACCTTGAAAATATAAGTTGAAGTTAATTGGTAAAAGAAATAGAAATTGCTTGACATAAGTATTAAATAAAGTTTTGGTGATTGAGTTGGGTGTCTAGTAGATAAATTGAAAACCATGGGCTGATTTGTTTAGTTGAAGAGATTAGATGTTTAAGGGCTAATTGTATTTATTAATTAAATGATAAACAATACCTTCAGTTAAGGCATGTTTTCAGTAGCCTTGCAGTGAGTGGTATTGCTGATTTGAAAAAAACGGGTTAGAGTGGTATAAGTACAAATTTATGCTTTAGTCCAAGTTAGACATATATGAATATGTTTAAGTTGAAGTTATATAATTCGACCTAGTCGGTGGAGGAATTAGTCGGATAATGGAATAAGGTATTATTGTCGGTAATGTTATTTAATATAATTAAAAATAGGTAATGCATTTAGTCTGTTAAAGGACTAAGTTATACTTGTCGGTGATTTTATTTATTATAGTTTTATAAGAGAGCTGTTGAATTAATATTTCCTTGACTTAATGAAATGGAAATATGCATATACTTGGAAAATAATGATTTTTCCTTGTCTTAAGGAAGTAATTGGAATAACCAACAAATATTTGTTTAATTCGAAGTAGACTATATATTTATATTTAAGAGCTCACTATTTTCCTAATTGTCGGCAATCGACAAATTTTTATTTAAGTCGAAGTAGACTATATATTTATATTTAAAATCTTACTATTTTCATAATTGTCGAGTTAGTCAGAAACCATCAGATATATGTTTGAGACAAAGTCAGACAAGTTTATTTAGGTCGAAGTTAGAAAAGTATTTGTTTAGTTGGTTATCCGACCAACTGCACTAAATCGACCGTGGTTGGATCTCGACCATAGTTTATGAAAAATGGTCAGAGTTCCTAAGAGTAAGTTTTTATAAGGAAAGATTTACAAATACTGTTTCTGGGCCAAAAATTATTACGGTCAAGAAATATTATTTAATAAAAATACCATAATTTGGTATTAATATGGGTGGATAAATATATGCCTTAATATTTTTATTTAATGTGAAACCTAATGTACAATACGTTTTGAAAGTCAAAGGATAAGTAAATAAATACAAATGGGTAGACAAATAAATACAGGCATGTTAAATTAAAAATTTCAAAATGTCAATGCCCTAAATTTGTGTAGTTTTAGGTATAGTCCATAAGCAAAAGTTTTACTGTATAGTTCTTAGTATGCAGGGTGTTACTATTAACTTTGCATTTGTGCATTAAGATATTTTGTATGAATTTTATTCAACAAATGTCTCATAGATTAGTCCATGCTTCCAATATTATAAGTTTTATGCAATTGTTAAAAGATTTAATAGGTCTTTTGAAATATTTTATGCTTACGCTATTTCATTTCATAGTTAATATGCACTATAAAATACATTTGTCGAAGGGGTGTGATACAATTTCCAAATCAAAGTGTCCAATTCATCCAAAGTCTGTGGCAGTTGGGTTGGTCAAGAGTACTTGTAATCCCAAGCATGTTTTGTTAACTTTCTGGTTGATATTTTACACTTGATTTGCGTCTGGTTGCACCTGAGATATGGAAATGGTTTGAGAAGTTCCTTTAGTGTAATTCTAAGAATAGGTGTAATGATAAATTTTCACTGTGGTGCTAATTAGAATGAAGCTAAGGGAAAGGATTGCACAGTTTACATGGATTTGGTAACAAACCATAAAATCCTATTTGCTAAGTGAGGAAATCCTGAGAGAAACTTGGGATTGGTGAGAACCTATGGTGAATGCATGAGTCTCTTCTCGGGGCTGGGGTTTTGGTGAGAGATAAATGAGCCTAACTACATATCGTTGGGTGGAGCGTGGCTTCCATGAAGCTAGTTGCTCATTTCAAGTATTTTACAGATGAGTTTAACACCTGAAAATTCTATTTTAATCTCTAAGATGTTAATTAATTAATTGTCGGTTTAAAATTTGCATGAATTCCTTGTTAAATTTCCCGATTTTGGATACAAGGTAGGAATTCATATTTATTTGGATTAATTCATGGGCAGGAAATAAGTACAAGTTTAATTATGTGATATTGATTTTGTGCAATCCGGTCTATTTTTATTTAAGTCGAAGTCCAAATTTATTTCCTATGTAAAATATGTTGAAGAGTACAAGGCTTGGAAAATTTAAAAGAATGGATAAATAAACTTGAATTGTATTCATTTCTATTATTTTTCATTATTTTAAAGCTTATGGGAATTTTTTATTTTATTTCTAGGCTTGTGTGATAATGTCAGTTTTACTGTTTTACCTTGTAGCTCCTAAGATCCAGAAATCAATATGCAATTCATTAGGGAATTAGTTGGAAAAGAATTAGTTCATTAAATAATGAATGAAGTGGTCAGTAAAATTGCCCTATTGAATTTGAAATTATAAGTCGAAGTTAATTGGGAGAAGAGAATTCTATGGTTCCACCAATTTTTCTAATAGGTAAATTGAAAACCATAGATTGATTTGATTCATTAAAACCAAAGTTTTTTTGGGTTAATAAAATCCATGGGATGATTTGTTTAGTTAGAGAAATTAGATGTTTAAGTCTTAAATGTATTTATTAATTAAATGATAAACAATACCTTGAATTAAGGCATGTTTTTAGGAGCCTTGAAATGAGAGGTATTGTTGATTTGAAAACCACGTGTTAGCACCTGATTTTTACAGCGCGGATAGATGGTGGAATAAAGGGATGTCTAAAAAATTTCTTGATGAAAACCAAGGATTGCCTTTGTTTTCCATAGCTAGGTTCTAAAGGCATAAGAGAAATGGAGGTGGGGGGTGTTAAATATGCTAGGAAAGGGCAAATAATGGAAAAGAAAACATTAAAATGTGACCAAAACGGCCCAAAAAGAGCCTAAATCTATAGTCTGAAGAAAATGATGGAAAGGGTAACCACTGCGCCAGTTTCCACCGTTGGATGGATGCGAGGGTGTGATCAGCAACTAGCATTCATCTTCACATGGCCGAGTTGCGTGGGGAATAAAAGCACAAGTGGTCACGATGGGAAATGCCATCGGACAGATGGTAGCTGGAGGAGGCGTCACATGGTTGGTGGGAGGTAAGTCATACCACCGCAGGGGCATGCAATACCACCTAGGCAGGAAGGTAGCTGGCTGTCCACGTGGACAGCCAAGATGGGCCAAGGTGGGCCGCGTAGATAAGGGATAAGGGTCCCATGGTAGTAGGTGTAATGTTACAGAATAAACAGTGTATATTACCTAAGGAGGATCAACGGTCCTTGATGATCGTCACGTCAGGAAGTTGCACGATGGATAGATGGGAGGGTGGTCACGATGGGAAAACCCATTTGCCAGGTGTCACCACTAGAGTTGGTCACAAGGGAATGAGCGATAACGAAAAACCATTTTAGGGGAATGCGATCCCACTTGTCAAGACACATACGGACAAGATGAACGACACATATGAGTGCCTAAAGTATGATCCGACGGCTGACAGATAAGGGTTGTCAAATTAGTGGTTAAAGTGGAGACTAGATATGGTGGAGGAAATTAGCACATGAGAGTTCAACGGTTGGGATTGATAGGAAGCTAACAAATAAGCCCGAAGGATAGGTGAACAAGGTTTATATATATAGCCGTCGATCGGTAAAGTTGAAATTTTTATTTTCCCGGGGCCTGTGTGGGCCAGGGGTTTTCGGTCGCAGGCAGGTTGAAGAAGGGAACGTATTTTGTCACCAGAAAGACCGACGAGGAGCCAGTCTCTCACAAGATTCAGGGTTAGAGGTTGTTCTGTGATATAGCATTTTCGTCTCGGTACAGAAATTCAGCTTCTTGTCACTAAAATTAGTGGAAGTCTGAAGGTCGTACAGACGTAGCCGAGCGCGAAAGGTTCCGGTGGTCTTGTATTTTGTTTGGTCCAGACCAGACCGGTTTGCTCTGTATTTGTCTCTCGAAGCCCCAGATATTTGAGTCTGGGAGTCTCCCAGAAGATGTCGGTCATCTCCTTGTTTCGTCAAAGTCCGCTTGAGAGTCGGTGGACTACCTTAACCGCCTGTTTTGGACTTGACCTCAACATTGAGGATAACTCACCTACCCTGTTGATCGTTCAAAATAAATGTGTGTCCACCCGAAGTCGAATGTGGGTCAATACCAAGCCTCAGTTTGGGAGAGTTTTTGACTGAAGGTATCCACCCACAAGTGACATGTTTCTCCAGTACTAGTGACTTCAAGCCTCGACCGCAGATGGGGGAAGAGGATCGAGACAAGTAATCGAGGAAGACATCGCTCCCAGCCATACGGGTGCCAAGGTAAAGTTATCAAGGAATTATAAACATACTAATAAAGGAATCGAAAGATAGTGGAGGCAGCCAGCTAAGAGAGCATCTACGAAGATCAATTTTGGTTTTTCTGTTTAGGGGCCAGCTAGGGCAGTTACCATGTTGCCTTTTTTCTTCTTTTATGAGTCAAGTGCCCTTCAGTAAAAATGTTGGTAAATGTAAAGGGTCCGGAGCAGTAGGTGATAGAGTTGCGGGCAGAAGGAAAGTTACTTGTGCGGACTATTGGGTATCCTGAGAAGCTGCGAGGGTTTTGTGACCTGCGTCATTCGGCGTACGAAGGAGAAATGAGGTGAATTTTTGTGATGTAGGAAATACCAGGTGGATAGGAGGCTTAAAGGCATCTCTATCGCCACCCAAATGATTGTCGATGCGATGGAGTCAACCTCAGCATAGTCATCTACTCTGCCGTCTATCTGGAGATCTTTACCAAGCGTGTTCAGGTCAGTTCAGACGTTGGGAATCATTGTTACTTGATTAAGAGGTCCTGTTAACACCTAAAAAGTGCTCACTAGCTCATTCCCTTATTCACATGACCCATTTGTCCACTTTTCCACCATCTGAGCCTTTGAAACCAACAAAAGGTCACCAAAAGACCTTAGTACACCCCTTTTTCCATCAAAAAATATTATTTTTCCTGAAAAGCATAAAAAACCCTCAAAAAGGGTCCAAATTCCCAAAAATATTAAAAAGGGAATTAAAATATTAATTTCATTCAAAAAAGGAAAAAGGAGGGAAAAGTACCTAAACCATGTTGGTCAATACTATTTGGTTTCCACAAAACCACAAATGGTATTCCCCACCACCAAAACCTATAAAAAGGTGGTAGGGGCTCCTCATTTCACATCCATCCATTATCTCATCCTCATGCTGTCGAAATCTTCCCTGAGCATTTTGGCCATTATAAGCAACCTTAGAGAAGGAGACCTCTTGGAGCTTGGAGCTACTCATCTTGGGAGATGCTCAACATCAACCTTCACCATTGAAGGTATTATCGCAAGCACTTGCTTGCCCCCCATTTTTCAATACAAATTCATTCTTTAATATTTTCTTATTCTTGTTTTTTATATGTTTACACTATTTGCTTATATTCTTGCATAGATCCATGATTAGTTTTGTTTAGTTTAATTAGTTGTTTATTTCTATTTGAAACTGCTGCTACTAGTTAGCAGGTGCCCATAGCACTAAGCCTGGTTGCAAAACTGGGCCAACAGTTTTTGGCGACTCCGCTGGGTTTGAACAATAGATCTCTAGTTTTACTTTTAATCTTAGTTTTTTATTAGTTTTTTTACCTTTAGATCCATAGATCTGCCATCTTAGACAGTAGATCCATTGCTGCTCTAAGTTTTGGTCCCGTTAACAACCCGGAATTCTCAATTTCCGGGTTCGTTTTTCGGCTTCCGTGCACGGCTTTCGCCTGGCGGTTTTTAGCCTGACAGTCGCGCGGTCCATCACGGCTTTTGGGATTTTTTCCGCGCGGTTCACCGCGGCTTCGTGGCCAGTTTCCGCACTGCACATCGCGGCTTCACGGTCATTTACCGTGCTGCACATCGCGACTGCACGACCCTTTTCCGCGCTGTTCACCGCGGCTGCGCGGCCTATTTGCGCGCTGCACATCGCGGCTTCGCGGAATTTTTCCGCGCAGTCCATCGCGACTGTGTGACCGAAACCCGCGCGGTCCATCGCGGCTTTCCTGTCAAAACCCACGCTGCTGATTTTTTCATTCGGCCATCCCGATTTAAAAAAATAATTTTTACTGTACTTTCTGCCCACATAGCACATATTTACAGTACTAAATTCTGCATATTTTACAGCATTGAAAAATTTTTACTATTTAAAATGTATACCTAGAAGTCTTTTTAAAAAAATTTCAAGAAAGTGAAAGAAAGACTTAGTTTGCATTTTTATCTAGATTAAAACTTTTTCCTGTTTACTTCTTTAAAATCTTGCCCTTAGCAATTTCCTTGAAAAAAGAAATCCATTTATTTCTTTTAAAGAAGTCTATTATTTACTTTCAGAATTCAAAAGATTCTTTGTTTTTTGAGTTGATATTTGCAAAGCAATTTAATTTCCATTTATTTGAGAAAGTCATAAATATTTGCTTTTTTATTTTCAAAAGCTCCTTTGTTTTGTGAAAATTTCCTATAAAGCATTTACCTTTTTCAAGTTCAGTTTACAATACCTCAGGTGCACTCACTCGATCACTTAATTGAACTGAGCCTTAAAACGTACCCTAATTTCAACACACTTTTAACCCCACTTGGGGAACACTAAAAGAACTTTTGTAGCTAGGTAGTATTGGGGGGATAGGTGTTCCAATAACACCCCTCAGTTATTACATCTGAGACATAGAAGTTGTCCAATTAGGGAGCTAAAATCTCTTAGTACTTTTTGGCGCGGTCACAACCGGTTTGTGGGAAGGCCTCTCCCCTAGGAGGGTTGAAGTCACGAGGATGGTTCCGGAAGCCTGAGTGGAATACCGAAATCCATTCAGTAACCAAAGGGCTGCCATTCGCAGTTCTCGGGATATCCCTGTATTGGGATATTGCGATCAAAGGACCAAACGGCATATTTACCTTTTCTCGATGCGTCATGAACGGAGTATCCTAGTAGCCTTTCTTTAGGATTGATTACCCAGTGTCCCTCCCGGTAGGGGGATATCTAGTCGTTGTCTCAACACTCATATTGTCTGACTTGGATTTCATCACCTTGCAGAGGATATCGTTTGTTTGAGTCACAATACTTTTAGTTAGGTGTTTGCATGATTCAACCCACCTTTGGTCTAGTTACACCTATTTTTTCTAGAATCCGTTTGCATGTTGGTACTCTGACCATTTGTTGCATTCCTCCACTTATTGTAGCACAACTGCTAGAATAAGTGCCTTTTTTGAGGTTGATTTTTTGGCCTGAGAGCCTTCTTTTTCACTCCCCTTCTTGCACCCTTGGTTGCATTAGGGTTTTGAGTCTTTTATAGATATATCACCACCTGCTACTTAAACAAAATTTTTACACAAAAACATAATTCTCACCATTGAGAATTTTAGACGCTCTCGTCGTCTACAGGGCGAACTCCCATATTTTAGTCCACTTGGCTCTCCACGTCACGGACGCAGAGCCTTATCCCTTGACTCGACACATCGTCAATCAACTAGACAGTCATCCGATTCTGACACACCTCACTTCACATTTGATTTGGAGGTAGAATCCGAAAACCCCACAGAGTTACCACCAACCACCATTATGGCTGGAACACCATTTGATCCACTGTTTACCATCACCATAGGTGAGACATCCACAGACCCTTCTGCGGCGGTGCCATCCATGGAAACAACCACCCCCCTGGGTATTCCCAACATGGGTAACACTCTACATTTAGGAATTTCCAACACAGGGCCACCACCTGTTATGGGTATACCCAACATAGGGGTCACACCCCCTCTGGTTTCCACAAACCCTATCCCAGGAATCCCTACTGCTATTCCTAACCCAAGTGTAACCCATGTTGCACTTGGAGGCGCTGGCCCATACCAGACTACACCTATTGGAGGGCACATACCCTCCATACCTAGCATACCTTTAGGCACTACTGGACCCCTACATCATACCACAATGACTAGGCATGTCCAAGTTCCAGTCACTACATCTGCTAGCTTACCGTACATGGCAAGTCTGAACCTGCCAGATTTAGCTAGGCTCACTAATGACCCCATCAGACACGATCCTGCGTGGCCTCACATGCCCACCAAACTCCCCTCTGACATCCCTAAGTTTGAGGGTAAGACGGGTGAAGACCCCCAGAACCATATCATGTCCTTCCATCTATGGTGTTCCTCCAACTCCGTAGTAGACGACTCTATCCGCCTCCGGCTTTTACAGTGCACCTTCACTGGCTCTGCAACCAAGTGGTATATCGAGCAACCCCATGGGACGCATGCCACCTTTACCTCCCTTGCCTCGACCTTCCTGCAGTTTTTCCAGTTACCTGTCCGCTACGATGCGGGAGTCGAGATCCTACTGTCTTGCAGACAGAATACGGCCACCCATATCACTGACCACATTCAAGAGTGGCGTCGACGCCGAAGCCTCTGCAAAATCAAATTAGACGACCGTATCTTCTTAGATTGGTTTCTAAAATCCCTCCTCCCTCTCATTGCGAAGGATGTGGCATCTGAAAGACCCCAGTCTGAAGAAGAGGCCATCCTCAAAGCCCAACAGTTTGATCTCATTTACGCCCAATCGGGTTATCTATACACAATCATACCAGACGCCCCACGATGCGAGTATTCTTGCAGTGACGCACCGGGGGCATCCCATGCCGCCGATGGCATTATTGTCCAAATCACACCCCAAGCGAAACCTTTCAGCATGGTGAGTACCATGCCTTCCCCAGACCTCTCTAGGGATACATCTAGTTCCGGAGCGACAACTTCTTACGCTCCAACAAACCAGACACATCATATTCATGGACCCTCTTGTCCGCAACATTGCTATGGACAAGCACCATTAGCATATGTACCTCCTACATACTATAACCAACCTGCTACATAGAACCCCATTCAGTTCTCGCCAAAACAGATGCAGTACCCACAGCAAGCTGTACCAGCTAATCCAACACATCCAATAGCTCAGGGGTACTAACAACCCCAACAGGCAATTGGACCACCGCCAGCTCCACCTGCATATTACACACCGCAACCTGCTCCCGCACCTGCGGCTCCCCACAATCCCCCCAATGCTCAAGGGCATGTGTACGCACAACAACATCAGGCCCAATACCAAAATAACCAACGCAACCAGGGTGGGCAACGAAACCGTGGAAGAGGACGTAACCGTGGAAACAACCAAAACCATAACCAAGCTCCACACCCTCCCCATCCTCCGCAAAATAATAACGCGACGCCTGCTCATCAGAATCCTGATCGGCCACCTAAGCAAGCCAAAAATGCTAATTTACGAACAAACCATCCTTGTTCTATTTGCGGTGTCTATGGCCACTATACCCACGCTTGCCCACATCTGGAGCGAGCTCGACAACTATGGACAGATGACGCCCATCGTCAAGGGCAGGCGGCTCCTCAGCCGCCACCCAACCCTCCACCACCTCAACAACAACCTTTGGTGCTACAAAACCCTTTTCCAACACAAGGAGTGGTGAACACTCAGCCGTTAGCCCCCCCACAGGGCAACGTGCAACCACAACAAATCACTTACGCCGCTCCTGATCAACCCATGTTTGATTCAGGCACTCACCACTTATTGATGATGTCCACTGCCGACGTCAATATCCAAACCCGTCAGAACCAGTATGGCCCTACCTTCGAAGCCCCCCCCGCCAATAAGGATACTAACGCTCATCCCACCGATCAGACGTTACGGATACCACCTCTTCCACTCAATGGCGCATCTAAAGCACCTCGTTTCCCACTCCGCCGTATCAACAACTACCCCAATGCACGGGCTGCGTCAAATTACAACATCGTAGATGACCTAGCTCAATCTCCCACAACCATGTCTACGTTAGAAGTCTTGAAAAACTGTCCTACACAGCGCAAGACTTTACTTTCCGCCATTGGGGCGATTGACCCAAATAATTCGAAATTGATGACCTTTGATTTGGACCAGTCTGAACCACGTCTACCTTCCACCATAGCAGTCCAAGTTTATGTTTCTATTCGGAATCTTGTCATCCATCGATGTATCATCGACGAGGGTGCCTCCACATGCGTCATGTCCACATTTGTTTGGCATAAGTTGGGATCCCCTACTCTCCAGCAATCCACCACTGCATTGCGGGCCTACGACGGCCGGTCAGCTCAACCTCAAGGTTTACTACCCAAGGTCCCCGTCCAATTAGGTGGGAAAACTGTGGTCATTGACATAGAGGTCATTAATGCCCAGCTCGATTATAACCTTTTACTTGGTCGTAGTTACATGTACGCCATGAAAGCGGTCGCCTCATCCGTTTTTCGCACCATGATGTTCCGCCACGAAGGACGCGTGGTCAAAATCGACCAACTCACCTACTATGATCCCAATGCCCCTGCAGCACCCGAAAATGTTCTCCCCATGGTTGAACAACCCGCTTCTGGTGCAACTACCTCCTTTGTTTCTTCAGTGGGACCCGGACTTTACTCAGATACACCAATGACCTCTACATTCCAGGCCATTCCACCACCGTCACCGGAGACCCACGTCGCAAACCTCTGTACTCTTTCACAGAATACACAAACATCCGGTAGTCAACCACCATTGATCCCTAGTCACATCGGTGTTACACCCATCCACACCATCCCCTTTCTATTTCCTCCTTCGGGTGTAGTAAGCGCCCCGGTTATGGCTACCCTTAGTCTACTTGGGTTAACATTGGGATTACCCGTGTGGTATATTTCGCCTCCCGTTCAACCGCCGACACCAAACGTCATCCTCCAACCGGTACAACCTATTGTTACCACAAATCAACCTCCTCCTGGTGTCGCAATCCCTTCGTCGTCAACGAAACCTCCTCCTAGTCTCAATATCCCTTCGTCGTCAACGAATCCTCCCCCTCTTATCAAGCCCACTGGGGGCAGAGGTCCACAACCATACACTGCTATACCACCTTCTAAGGCAGTTAAACCCCCACCGGCGTTTCGAGCTCCCCCTAAATGCTCGTTGTGCGATGAGATAGGCCATCCAACTCATCAATTCCCACAGTTACCAGCACTCCAAGAGCATATGAATATGTTGGACGATGACGCCGGCATCCCAGTCGTTAGACTTGAGCCACCTCCTCAGCCTCACGACAGATCACTGCGCACCAACCATCCTTGTGCCATATGCAGTGTTTACGGCCACTACTCTCACCATTGTCCTGATCTCCCTGACTATAGAGCAGCATTGTACGAGTTAAACAATGTCGATTTAGAGATATCTCCTCCCCTCATCGAACAGATCTACCCCCCGCCATCATCCTCCTCGGAAGAAGTCAATACAATATATATGATTTCAACAACTTTCAAACCAGAACCCCTTGATTTATGGTCTGACTACTTTAATAATGATGAGCAAATTTTGGAGACACTCACTGCACCCGACTACCCTTGGGATGATATGCATCATCGCTCGTACTTCCTCCCGGAAGCATCTACATCCACCGCATCCAACCAGCTATCGGTCGAATCGAAAGATTTCATACCCACTAAGGTCGATTGGTTAAAGGACCCCATCCCAGCACCGGATGCCTTTGATGAAGGGAACATGTCAAACATTTCCCCCACTATACAGATAGACATTTCCACAACACCAGGGAAACCTGAGCTCATCTCGTTGGGCGCATCTTGCACTCAAGCAGAAACTCAGGCGTACAAAAAGCTCTTTCAAGAGTTCCGTGATGTCTTTGCCTGGTCCTATACCGAGATTCCTGGTCTCGACCCCGCCATTATAGAGCACCACATTGATACATGGCCTGAGGTACCCCTTGTTCGTCAGAAACAGCGACCCATTCACCCTTCCAAGCTCCCCGCTGTTAAAGCTGAGGTCGAGAAACTTCGCAAAGCAGGATTCATTTACCCTATTCCGTACACCACCTAGGTGTCGAACCCCGTTCCCATCAACAAAAAGCAAGGCACCCTTAGAGTATGCACTGAATTCCGTGATTTAAACCACGCCTGTCCAAAAGACAATTTCCCCACGCCATTCATTGACCAACTCATTGATGAGTGTGCGGGCCATGAAGTCCTATCCTTCATGGACGGGTTTTTCGGATATAACCAGATTCACATCCGCAAAGAGGATCAGTACAAGACTGCCTTCACCACCCCATGGGGCACCTTTTCCTATCGCGTCATGCCATTTGGCCTTAAAAATGCTGGTGCCACTTTCCAGCGGGCCATGACCTATTGCTTTCACGACTTGGTCCATATCCTGCGAGTCTACCTTGATGACCTCACAGCTCGTTCCCGAAAATGATTAGACCACCTTAACGACCTCCAGCAAGTTTTCCTGCATTGTCGCAAATATAAAATCCGCTTGAACCCACACAAGTGTGTCTTTTGTGTCCCGGCAGGCCGCTTGTTGGGTTTCATTGTTTCCCAAGACGGAATCACTGTCGATCCCCTGAAAGTCAAAGCCATCTTAGAACTTCCGCCTCCTCGCACGCTTCGGCAGCTCCAAAGTCTACAGGGGCGGTCCAATTTCCTTAGGCACTTCGTTCCTGACTATGCAACCAAAGTCCATGGTTTCGTACGCTTACTTCGTACCCACATACCCTTTGTTTGGGATGAGCAAGCAGACACGGCATTCGAATCCCTCAAGAAAGCTCTCACACGAGCCCCCTTGATATCCCCACCGGATTTCTCTCAAGACTTCACCCTTTATGTCTCGGCATCTGAATATGCTGTGTCCGGAGTTTTGGTCCAAGAAGATGCCTCCCACCAAGAGCATGTGATTTATTATGTCAGCCAGACCTTGTCTGGCCCACCTCTGCATTACCCATACGAGGAAAGATTATCCCCTAGCTGTAGTATTTTCCATACAAAAATTGCGACACTACATTCTACTCAGTCATACCACGGTCGTGGCCGACTCCAACCCTATGGTCTATCTCCTCACCCGGCGGCTCCTACAAGGTCGTGTTGCTAAATGGGTCATTATCCTCCAGGAATATGACCTCACTTTCAGAACTCCCAAAAGCACTAAATCCCTCACGCTTGCTCACCTCATCACTGACCTCCCATCCTCTTCAACATCACCCGTTATCCAAACGGACCTGATTGACGAGCAGATCTTCATCATTTCGTCTGACGACCCTTGGTACGGAGACATTTTGACTTACCTTCGTACGCAAAAATTTCGACCACACATCGATCGTGATGGACGCCGTCGCATACGACACCACGCCCCCCAATACCTCTTGTTAGGGGATGTACTTTACCGACGCGGCGTTGCTACCATCTTACGCCGCTGCCTATCCCATAGTGAGGCAGAACAAGTCCTCAATGATTGTCATAGCGGTGCCTGCGGAGGCCATTTCTCCGGCATGGCCACCGCCCAGAAAATCATTCGGGCCGGTTATTTTTGGCCATCATTGTTTACTGATTGCATCACCGCAGTCAAGCATTGCCAGAATTGCCAACTATTTTCCCCCAAAGCAAGAAACCCCCCGCCCCCCTTCATCCAGTCATCACTATTGGACCATTCTGCAAATGGGCCATCGAATTCCTCGACTGCAACCCCACGTCAGCCGGCGGTCACAAACACATCGTTGTGGCTGTAGATTATTTCACCAAGTGGGCAAAAGCCATGCCGACCTATAATTGCAAAGCCGACACTGCAGCACGGTTTTTCTTCAACCATGTTATCACTCGTTTCGGAGTGCCAAAGCAACTAGTCTCTGACCACGGCTCTCACTTCGAAGATGCCATCTGGAAGGAATTATCAACCATGTTGAAATTTGAACACCATTTCTCTTCCGCTTACTATCCCCAAGGAAACGGCCAAGTCGAAGCGATCAATAAAATTTTGAAGACCATTCTCCAACGTACTGTAGACAAGCAAAAATCCAATTGGCACCACATGCTTTTCCCGGCACTATGGGCCTACCGCACCTCAACTAAAACCGCCACCGGTTTTACCCCTTTCCATTTAGTTCACGGTGTCGAATCCGTCCTCCCTATTGAGTGCCAAATCCCAGCCTTACATATCGCCGTTGAACTCCTACCGGACACTTCCCCGATCGAGCAACGTTTACTACTCCTAGAGCAGGCCGATGAAGATCGGCGCACAGCCATTCAAAACATGGAAGCAGCTAAACAACGATCGAAACTAAGTTATGACAAACACGTCCACCCAAGAACCTTTTCTGAGGGAGACCTTGTCCTCGCTTACGATCAAGCTCATGATAAAACCGGAAAGGGAAAGTTCGTGTCTATGTGGCAAGGCCCCTACATCATACACACCTGCCTCGGGCAGGGGGCATACATTCTGACCGATTCAGAAGGCAATCCCCTACGCAACCCACGCAACTGGTTGTACCTTAAACGATTTTACCCATAGAAAATCTGATGGACACCATCGTCCATTTTAGTATAGGCATACTTTCTTTGTTCACAAAAAATTCAAAAAACCTAAATATTTGTTTTTCTCTGCATGACCACAGATGGAGCCTCTTCCACTCTGCCATGTCGGTTTCGCTAATGGTGCAAGCCGTTGGTCTCCCAATCTCGCCTCCGCAGCTTGGGTAATATACTCCCCTTCACATGAGTTAATTCACATTGACGGAGTATGTTTAGGTGCCGCCACCAATAATCAAGCTGAATACGATGCCGTGACCGGTCTCCTGGTCGCAGCTCTCCAAATGAGCATCCGTCACCTCAACATTTTCTTGGACTCTCAGCTCCTAGTTTCCCAGCTCAACAATGATTACCAGGTATGCAATCCCTGTCTTTTCAGAAAATTCCTGTGCACTAAACAAATGGTTAGACAGTTTGAATCCATTTCATTCACACATGTCCCAAGACACCTCAACAGTGTAGCAGACAATATGGCCAACAATGTCCTCGACTGGCACACCAATCACATCATGTCATATCCATAAACAAAATGCATCCACGTGCATAACATGTGCCTCCACGGGCATATCCATAAACAAAATGCATCCACGTGCATAACATGTGCCTCCACGGGCATAAAACAAATAACCAAATAATGCATCCACGTGCATAACATCTGCCTCCACGGGCATACATAAATAACAACATACTGCATCCAAGTGCATAACATGTGCCTCCACGGGCATATACAAAAGACAAAGGTGCATCCACGTGCATACATGACAATATATCCAAATATATATCCACATATATATATAAACCATAATAGTCAACATGTCATAGGTGCCCTCAGCACCCGATATACAAAAATACATCTGTCATACAAAAATGCTTCCCCATATGCTCATCAGCATTTGGGGGCAGATACAATATCATCTACCTAGCAGGATCCCTAGGCTCCTCCGGATCCTCCTCTACTGGCTCCGCTGGGTCAGGACGAGCCCGAACTCTCCGCTCTGCCGGCCCCGCTGGATCATCCCGCAGACGTCTCATCCCCTCTGCCAGCCCTGCCGGATCATCCCGTCTACCACCCCTGTGCCCTGCCACAAACACCGCCGTCCTCAACAAGAGCGACCGCCACTCAGGCGGCGCACCGAAGCAACCCTCCAAAATATCGCGATCCAGGTCTCTCCAACCATCTTCGGGGAGTCCAGCTAGGATCCTGGCAAAGGTCTGTCTGACACCCTCTATGGCGTCATCGCGAGGGCCAACCCCTCGCCCACGAGCCGCAAATCCTCCACCACGCAGAGGGGGTACCGCTGCAGGTGGATGGGCGACCACCATCGCCCGCCCCTGACGAGCCACGTAGTCAGGCGGTGGCACTGGACCCACATCTGCACAAAGCAAGTAAGCCATCACATACTATACAACAATAATCATCAATGATAAATCAAACAACATATGATATAATATAAAATAAAACACAAAACATACCGTCTAAACTCCAGGCCTGTCCTGGGGCACGAGGCATCTCTGGATCACCTCGATAGTCCATGCTGGCGTAGGGGTAGTCCTCAATCACCAGGGGTATCTGCTCCCACTGCTGATAAAAATCCTCCGTGAAGAAGCCACGGACACCACCGCCACCACGAGGCATCATCTGCCCCCATTTCATCATACGAGGCTCACTCACGAGACCAGCACGAATGGGTACCCATGGCCGTAAGGTCGGCACCCGCTCGAAGAAAAAACAACATAAAAACGAGACATAACAAAACTCACCTCCCTCTCGAATGGCCTTGTCCAGATCTCTCCGAACACCAGCCAGAAACATCTGCCCCCAGGCATAATAAGTCCCCTGAAGAACGGAGTCCACCATCATCGTCTGACCCCTAGACATACGATGTGGCGCAGCAGCACCCAATATCCGCAGTACACATGCCCCAACAGCTCGCATATCCCACTCACGTAGGGATCACAGACTAATAGAGCTGTTCTGCAAAACAGCATCATCGACACAGAAAGTCTGTAACAGGTCCTCCATATCTACACCTCGAGGGATCCTCGGTAAGAGATCGCCCACCTCACCCAAACGAGGCAACCCAGTCAAAAAATAGACATCCGTGAGAGTGATCTCTAACCTCTCACCCCCAATGATAAATGCACCCTCCACCAGCACCCACCAACACACAAGCTTGTTCAGGAGCCGTCTCACTGAACGAATAGGCAGGATCTGAGCGAACTTCAAAAGTCCACTCATAGCCAGAGTGTGTCTCACCCCCGGATCAGTCTGAATCCTCTCCATAAGATCATCATCAATCTCCCGCTCCCGCCACGAGGACAGTGGTCTCCTCAACATCCTGCCAGAAAACAAAAGAAATTTTTAGCCCCAGCATAAAAAAATTTGAAAAAATCCCATCGCGGCTTTTCCACCAAAAGCCGCGATGACCATCGCGGGATCCATGCAAAAACCCGCAATGAACATCGCGGGTTTTGGCCGGACAATCACGATGAACATCGCGACTATCCCCCATGAACTCGCGATGAACATCACGGGTTCCAACCTCGCAGTCGCGATGAACATCGCGACTGTCAGCCTAAAACCCACGCGGTTCATTGCGGGAACAGCCCCGAAACCCGCGATATTCCACGTTGGAGAGTCAACATGGAATTTCGCGGCCTTCGAGGGTCCGCCGCCAAACAAAAAAGACATAATTGACAAGGATAAGGCAAATAGAGTTACCTGCAACTCGCTGAATCGAAAACCAACAGTGAAATCTCCCGGAAATCGAGAAATAGCTCTAACAGCTCTATCAAACTCGCACGTAACAATGACAAGTCATTTGGGCCCCACGCCCTATTTACAAAAATTCCACCAATTTTCCAACAACCATTGCGGTATCATACGAAGTCCATTTCTCAAACCGTTGGTACCGTTGGAATCAGCACAGCGATAACTTCATGCAGGTTCCTTCCTTTTCCCGTTTTCACGGGGTCCATTTTTTGACCATTTTTTGGCCTCCCTCGTCACCTCGGTTTGCGTGCCACATCGGCCGTTCTCCGTTTCCGACATGCCTTATATCGCCGGATTCAGTTTTCCGCGCTCGTGATGATGCTTGAGATCATTTCTCGATCTCACCTTTAGATTTTTCGGGCATATTTTTCATGCCCCCTCGTCACCTCGGTTTGCGTGCCACATCGACCGTTCTCCGTTATGGACATGTCATATATCACCGGATTCAGTTTTTCGCGCTCGTGATGATGCTTGAGATCATTTCTCGCTCTCACCTTTAGATTTTTCGGGCATTTCTTCCATGCCCCCTCGTCACCTCGGTTTGTGTGCCACATCGGCCGTTCTCCGTTTCCGACATGCCTTATATCGCCGGATTCAATTTTCCGCGCTCGTGATGATGCTTGAGATCATTTCTCGCTCTCACCTTTAGATTTTTTGGGCATTTTTTCCATGCCCGCCACATAGCCTTGGTTTGCGTGCCACATCGGCCGTTCTCCGTTTTCGACAATCCTTATGTCACCGGATCCAGTTTTCTGCACTGATGACAATGCTTGAGACCTTTTCTCGCCCTCATCAATCCATTTTTGTTCGGTATAATTTTATCCCTTTTTCGGGTCGAGCAACCCCTTTTACGAAAAAGGCACTTAGGGAGTTTCTGTTAAGCTCTTTTCTGACTCCTAAAAACAATGAAAAGATCGCCGAGCAATCTTGCTTCCTTTCATGCTCGCTAAACGTATCTGAAAGGGCGTCTACCTGGTATAAGTTTACCCCTTTTCCGGACCTCGTAGACTAATTACGAAAAAGGTATACTCTAGTCACATCGGCTAGAAGAGTTATCCATCCGCATCATTTTATGCTTTTTCGGGCCTTGGAGACTAAACTTACGAAAAAGAAACACCAATAGAGTCCACTTACCGCTTTCAGACTCTCTAAACATGAAAGCAACCATGAGCACGAGCCGTCCTGGGCTCACAAAATCCACAGGAATGTACCATTTTAGAGCACACTTTTATCCCTTCTTGGAGCTCATTAAAACTACGAAGAAGGAATCAATGGTGCCTCTTGGCGCCACAATAGATCATGTCTACTCACATGGCAGCTTCCCCATTTTGGTCACCTTTGTTCAGAGTATTCTGCAGTATGTCACCTTAAAACTCCCTCGACAGCTACCATCAGCTTCACCCCTCCCAGAGTCAGTACATACCCTTCAGTCACTAAAAAAGCAATGATCCCCACACCTACAAGTCAGTTCCCTACGCTGCCAGGTCAACCATTTCATCATGCTTTGAACAAAGGAAGGTTGAGTCTACCCACTTTATGACCCAGTTATTTCCCATCCCCACAAGTATGTCAGTCCTACCATCAGCACTACAACATTTCAGTTCTACACCTCGTGCTCCTATCAAGGAAACATCATTGCCTTGTTAGTTGCTGGTCTCCCTCTGTCGACGACAACCACATTTATTCCAGAGGATAGACCTAGAGGTCCCTGTGTCTTGGACTCATCACCATTCATGATGACTGCCTACGAATCATTTCGAGAAGACTCCTCAGTACTTCTATAAATGGTTGTTTCTCACATGCTCGACTTCAACACCTTGATCGCATCGTTGAGACTCGCACAAGGCATTGATCCTTTCAAGTTTTTTTCGTCGAAGACCCCGGGTACCTCCTGAATCTTCCACATTTGAGAGTCTACCTATGGAAACAACCAGTTACACTTTTTCTATAGATATCCGGGTTGCGCATGGCGACAGTATTCAGATGTACCCCAGTTTCATACTCCCTTGAGTACACAGTTACATTAATTCTCAGAGATGACTCATAATCTTTGAGTCCCTACAGATGTTGGACACCTTCAGTTTTAGTAGTTCACCAGTTATTCCAGTGTATCATTTATTAAGATCAGTTATGATCAAGAGTATATCCCAAAATAATGTCCCCCCTGGACCATTATGATGTACCAGTAGATTCTTTATGTATTAGATCCCCCTTCTTGGGACTAATTGTTATGTATATGTCTTGATACGAGCATGGGAATGCCCGCCTCGTCCATTATCAGAGATTATACCTCATTCATATTGATGCCATGTAATATTTTTTGTTTCTTGCATCTTCCAAGGGCCGTGGCTCCAGTCTCCAATCGGTCTCTTCTCCTTCCCAAACCCCTGAAAAAAGACAAAAGAACTATGATGTCTATCGGCCATACGATGAGCTCCTGCCCTCACACATCAGGGGGCAATCTGTTAACACCTAAAAAGTGCTCACTAGCTCATTCCCTTATTCACATGACCCATTTGTCCACTTTTCCACCATCTGAGCCTCTGAAACCAACAAAAGGTCACCAAAAGACCTTAGTACACCCCTTTTTCCATCAAAAAAGATTATTTTTCCTGAAAAGCATAAAAAACCCTCAAAAAGGGTCCAAATTCCCAAAAATATTAAAAAGGGAATTAAAATATTAATTTCATTCAAAAAAGGAAAAAGGAGGGAAAAGTACCTAAACCATGTTGGTCAATACTATTTGGTTTCCACAAAACCACAAATGGTATTCCCCACCACCAAAACCTATAAAAAGGTGGTAGGGGCTCCTCATTTCACATCCATCCATTATCTCATCCTCATGTTGCCGAAATCTTCCCTGAGCATTTTGGCCATTATAAGCAACCTTAGAGAAGGAGACCTCTTGGAGCTTGGAGCTACTCATCTTGGGAGTTGCTCAACATCAACCTTCACCATTGAAGGTATTATCGCAAGCACTTGCTTGCCCCCATTTTTCAATACAAATTCATTCTTTAATATTTTCTTGTTCTTGTTTTTTAGATGTTTACACTATTTGCTTATATTCTTGCATAGATCCATGATTAGTTTTGTTTAGTTTAATTAGTTGTTTATTTCTATTTGAAACTGTTGCTACTAGTTAGCAGGTGCCCATAGCACTAAGCCTGGTTGCAAAACCGGGCCAACAGGTCCGATCCAGTTATCATGGCGATTATGGGTGCACATAGCTGCTGTTATCATCACAGCCATTATGGATATGTTTTTTTTTGTCCATTATGCAAGATCGGTATATAGAGAGGATGGTACACCTGGCAGCTTGGGGCATCTTTCAGTTGGAATTGGATCATGGAGAAAGAGCAGGAACATGGAGTGGTTTTCATGCTTGAAAAGGCATGGTCTGTGGTGGAGGAAGAACCTGCTCCTTCATCTCCTATGATGTTCAATCACGTGGAATCCAGCTATGTTGGTGAGGATGAGGAGCCCGAAAAGCGACAAGTGTCCAAAAGAGTTCGACGTCAGAGAAAAGAGGAGATGCCCGAAGAGGAGGGAGACGTCCAGCAAGACACGGAGATCATCCATGATCTCATGCTCCCTACCAAGGAAGTGACACCTCCTCCTCCTGCTGAAGAATCGTAGTAGATACTTCTTTGAAGATAGAGGATTTATTTGATTCGCAAGGCCGATTGAGCACTTCAGAGTAAGGTGGCGACCTACTCATAATATTTTGTTTCCCATCTTAATCAGTCTGTTTTGAACTTGACATGTATGTAATATTCCAAACGTGGGGTTCTCAAGGTGGCAATGTAATTTTTTTTGTTTCCCAAGGACCAATTCAAGGCCGAGAGCCTATAAAATCATTGTAATAGAATAATTAAGGGTTGGAAAACCATTTGGCTAAGACCTGAAGGGAGAGCCCGGATTTAAGATTTTCATATTAATATAATGTGCAATGCCTATGGTAGACTGCTTTGCAGAGATTTCTATGTCTCTCTAACTTGTAGTCATTTTTTTCCTTCTTCCCTATGTGCATGTGTTTCCTGTTATGCCTTTACATTATGTTTTTCATGTCATGCCTAAGATCAGTGTATATTAGTTTAGAATTCTTGGAAATAAGCTCTGGCTATTATCTCAGGTATTCACCCAATATTTCTACTAAAGTTGATATTGAATTCATCTTTACTGAATGCTCATATCAATGGTCTATTCTTATTTTCTTCTTTTACGACAAGAAAATATCTTTACGACGGCAAGTGGGTGGCTACCTTGCCTCTGTTAGAGTAGTCCACACTATGGCACTGTTATCTGATTTACATGTAATGCCTTGACTCCATCACCCAATTGTTTTTTCCTTGTGATTATCCCTCCAACGCTTTGACACGAATTGTTCTAACAGAAGTCTGACCTTCTATGTGTATTTTGAATTATTATCTTAAGAAATGAATGCTGGTTTGTTTGTTCATTGTCGACGCCTTTGAATATTTCCAGTTTTCTATAGATTTATAGAGAGAGCACTCTCAGACTAAGCTGGGTTAGTAGCCTAAGTCAAAAGTGGTTAGTGGTTACGTCGACTTTCCCTCTCCCACAACATAGGGGGTACGATTTGGGTGATAACAAATTGGCACTGCTGCCCGGGGAACGACTGCCTCATCATCCTTGGGAGAACGACAAAGTTTTAGATCTGATTGTTGATGGTGGAAAACATTCAAACATCAGGGGGTTGCATATCATCCACCTGGCGAATCCACGCATTATCCAAGTTCAATCTGCATACTCCACTGGAGAACGAGCCTAGCTGCCTTAGACATGGAAAAATTAAGGTCCAGGTATCAATGCATCAATATCTTCAAAGAAGCCCTATTCTTTTGTGTTGGCATCCTTTTACCTTTATGTATATATATCAAAAAATTCTTGTCTCACCGGAGAGCTCTAGGTCATGAGAGAGCCTCCTTTGTATATCCTTCACTTGAATTCGAAAATGTACATTCTCCTTTTACTCCTAGATTTGATCCTATCTTTTCATTTGAACCCTGTATAAACCATAACCGGCCTCATGAATTCTCTGAGAGTAAGGCCAATGATATCCTCCCTGCATCTACTCCTTTACCTTCCAGAGCCCAGCTAAGATACATCCCTCTAAAGCTACCCCCTGTCCTTCATGATTTCCCTCCGGGCTACCATAAATACCTCCCTGTTTTTTATGGAGAATCCGAGATTCTTACTGCAGAGAAGCATCTTCAAGGCTTTGAGCATTTTTTGGATCTCTTTTAAATAGAACACGATGATGTCTGTATGAGGGATTTTGCAAAATACCTCCAAGGAGATGTGAAGAGATGGTTCAAGCATTTGCTTCCTGAGTCTATTAATACTTTGGGAGAGTTGTCAGAAGCCTTTTTGGTGTTTTCGGGCCAGAGAAAGCCGTGGGACCTAATTCTTTCAGAATTTTACTCCATGAGAAGGAAAGAAAATGAAGCCATGTCTAGCTTTAATAGGAGGTTTGCAAGTTTCTATTACGACATGCCAAAGGAAATTCAACCTCTAGAGAATGTTGCTAAGTTAAACTATGCATCTGTTTTTCCTCCTGAATTATCTTTTCATCTGTTGGAGAGAAGGTCTTCAGACCTATATCATATGTTCATTGATGCAATGGAGGTGGATGAAAATCATAGGATGTCTGGAAAGCTATCAAACCAGGATCAGGATGAAAGGTTTGAAGAAGGACATGAATAAGGGGAATTTCCCTTACGGCCCAATTTTTCCTAGAATGAGCAGAAAATTGATAGGCTCGGTGATGTACTAGAAGAAGGTAATTCCGTTTCGTTTCATGTGGATTATAATCATTCTGCTGAAGTTCCTATTGATGATGGTCATAAGGAATGTTTCAATCCACTGAAGTATGATGAATATGGAGAAGACCATTTGGAGAAATTCATAAGCTTATTTGAAGTTGAGGATAAACATGAATCTTCGGGCAGACAGTTTCACCAGTCGGGAGGGCCGGCCAAAGGGGAAAACTCAGTGGCGGGTCCTGGGCCCACCATTGAGATTCATCAGAATAGCAATTCTTAGTAGTCAGAGACATCGTTTTAGATCAGAGCTGAAAGGGAGTACAGACTCCTTGAAGAAGAGTATAAGACCCTCGAGGAAGAACATGTGATCCTTGAGGAAAAATACGGGGTTCTCGAAGAAATTCTTGGGTCCAGCGAATACGTTAGACAAGTTGACCAGATAGTTGAGAGGATGGAGGGTGACCAAGGTAGCTCGCATGGTTCTTATACGGAATCCATCTCCTGGACCAAATATGATTATAGACTCCTTGGATAAGTATTCGGGCTTGGCCAATATCTCCGGCCATCCGACCAGATGATCGAGGCATTTGAAGGAGACCAAGCTGAGCAGCCAGATTTTTGTGCAAGTCTTTCAAGCTCAGAGTCCATTTTTGGGGAAGTATGGCCCTTCCTAGAACCTTTCAAAGGACAGGGTAGAATTTCCCTTGAGGTCCTGGAGTAGAACTAGGTTTTTCAACCCAGGGATCATGAGCAGCCCAGAAAGAAAGTTGTCCAGAGTTGGTTTTTTTAGTCTTACTGAGTCACGCGAGGGTTTCAGCATGTATGAGTTTCAGGTTTTGATGGATTTTTATCAGAGGTACGTGACCCTGGGGACTGACACGAGCACCAGAGAAACTAAACAACATCCATACGGATTTTCTGAAAGAAAGTCTGCTATGGTGCAAGAAGCATGTGGAGCGTACCATATTTTTTACGATCTAGTAGCAGAATATATGGAAGAGTCCTGCGGCTGGAGTAAGGGTTCTGGTTTCACTCGAAGGGTCCTTGTCCGTCGCCATCGCCTTAGAGCATTGACCCTCACTGCTCTGAAATTAGTTGAGCATGATGAGAAGGCCCGCCTGAGGGGTCAATTGTTGAACTGGCTACATTGGCATTGTTACATTACTTAGAGCCGCAGCCTCTCAAGTAAAGTAGTTTGTATATAAATAAGCCTCGAGTTTTTTGCATTTCAAACTTCAGTAGTAAATTACAATTTGCAGCAATTTCCATTATGTTTTCAAAATGTACAGCTTCACTTTTTGAATTTGATTTCAAGAAGTTTCTAGTCTGCAGTAGGACAGAGCATTTGGCTAAGGTTCAGGTCGCCACAAGATAATCTACACAGCCGAATCCCCATAGGTTTTTCCATGAACATTTTTAGGCAAACCCTCCCAAGTCGTCTACCAGGAAAAAAATTCTTGTAGGAGCCGCCCAATCAATCAGGCACTGGGTCTATGAGGTTCTTTGCTACCTCGCAGGGAGGATAGCATCCCCAGTTGGAGCCAGTTGTTAGCACGTGATTTTTACAGCATGGATAGATGGTGGAATAAAGGGATGTCTCAAAAATTTCTTGATGAAAACCAGGGATTTCCTTTGTTTTGCATAGCTAGGTGCTAAAGGAAAAAGAGAAATGGAGGTGGGGGGTGTTGAATATGCTAGGAAAGGGAAAATAATGGAAAGGAAAACATTAAAATGCGACCAAAGCAGCCCAAAAAGAGCCTAAATCTATAGTCCGAAGAAAATGATGGAAAGGGTAACCACTGTGCCAGCTTCCACCATTGGATGAACGCGAGGGGGTGATCAATGGCTAGTATTCATCGTCGCATGGCCAAGTTGTGCAAGGAATAAAGGCACATGTGGTCACGATGGGAAATGCCATTGGACAAATGGAAACTGGAGGAGACGTCGCATGGTAGGTGGGCGGTAAGTGATACCACCGTAGGGTCATGTGATACCACCTAGGTGGGAAGGCAGGTGGTTGGCCACATGGATGACCAAGACGAGCCAAGGTGGGCCGCGCAGATAAGGGATAAGGGTCCCATGGTAGTAGGTGCAATGTGACAGAAGAAATGGTGTAGATTAACCCAGGAGGATCAATGGTCCTTGACGATCATTGCATCGGGAAGTTGCACGCCGGATGGACGGGAGGGTGGTCGCGGTGGGAAAACCCATTTTCCAGGTGTCACCACCAGAGCTTCTCGCAAGGGGATGAGCGGTAAAGAAAAACCACTTTAGGGGAATGTGATCCCACTTGTCAAGACATGTACTGACAAGATGAACGACACAGATGAGCGCCGAAAGTATGATTCGACGGTGATAGATAAGGGTTGTCAAATCATTGGTTAAAGTGGAGACTAGATCTGACGGAAGAAATCAACACATGAGAGATCAACTGCTGGGATTGATATGAAGCTAACAAATAAGCCCGGAGGATAAGTGAACAAGGTTTATATATATAGTCGTTGATGGGTAAAGTTGACATTTTTATTTTCCCAGGGCATGTCTGGGCTAGGGGTTTCTGGTCGCAGGCAGGTCGAAGAAGGAAACGTATTTTGTCGCCAGGAAGGCCGATGAGGAGCCAGTATTTGACAAGATTCATGGTTAGAGGATGTTCTGTGAGATAGGATTTTCATCCCGGTATAGAAATTCGGCTTCTTATCATGAAAATTAGCAGAAGTCTAAAGGTCCTACAGATGTAGCTGGGTGCGAAAGGTTCCGATGGTCCTGTATTTTGTTCATCCCAGGCCAGACTGGTCTGTTCTGTATTTGTCTCTCGAAGCCCCAGATATTTGAGTCTGGGAGTCTCCCTAAAGATGTCGGTCGTCGCCTTGTTTCATCAACGTCTGCCTTAGAGTCGGCAAACCTCCTTAACTGCCTGTTTTGGACATGACCTCAACATTGAGGATAACTCCCCTTCCCTATTGATGGCTCAAAATAAATGTTGGTTCGCCCAATGTTGAATGAGGGTCAATACCAAGCCTCAGTTTGGGATAGTTTCTGACCAAAGGTATCCACCCACAAGTGACAGGTTTCTCCAGTACTAGTGACTTCAAACCTCGGCCCTAGATGGGGGAAGAGGATCAAGACAAGTAAGTGGGGAAGACATCGCTCCCGGCCATATGATTGCGAAGGTAAAGTTCTCAAGGAATTATAAACATACTAATGAAGGACTCGAAAGTTAGTAGGGGTAGCCAGCTAAGAGAGCATCTTCGGAGATCAATTTTGGTTTTTCTGTTTAGGGGCCAGCTAGGGCAGTTACCGTGCTGCCTTTTTCCTTCTTGTATGAGTAAAGTGCCCTTTGGTAAATGTAAAGGGGTCGAAGCAGTTTCTGATAGAGGTGTGGGCAGAAGGAAAGTTACTTGTGCGGACTGTTGGGTGGCCTGAGAAGCTACAAGGGTGATGTGACATGCGTCATTCGGTGTACGGAGGAGAAATGAGGTCAATTTTTGTGATGTAGGCAATACCAGGTGGATATGTGGCTTAAAGGCATGTCTATTGCCACCCAAATGATTGCCAATGCGTTGGAGGCCACCTCAGCATCGTCATATGCTCTGTCGTCTATCTGGAGATCTTTACCAAGTGTGTTTCAGGTCAGCTCGGACCTTGGGCATCATTGTTACTTGATTAAGAGGTCCAATCAAGTTATCATGGTGATTATGGCAACACATAGCCGCTGTCATCATCACACCAGTTATGGATATGGTTTTTTTTTTGTCCGCTGTGCGAGATCGGTATATAGAGAGGATGGTACACCTGGCGGCTTAGGGAATCTTTTAGTTGGAATTGGATCATGGAGAAAGAGCAAGAATCTAGAGTGGTTTTCATGCCCGAACAGGCGTGGTCTATGGTGGAGGAAGAACCTTCTCCTTCGTCTCCTATGATGTTCGATCACGTGGAATCCAGCTATGCTAGTGAGGATGAGGAGACTGAAAAGCGACAAGTGCCCGAAAGAGTTCGACATCCAAGAAAAGAGGAGATTCCCGAAGAGGAGGGAGACATCCAGCAAAACATGGAGATCATTCATCATCTCATGCTCCCAACTGAGGAAGTGACACCTCCTCCTCCTGCTAAAGAATCACAGACGGACAACTCTTTGAAGTTCGAGGATTTCTTTGATTCGCAAGGCCGATTGAGAACTTCAGAGTAAGGTGACGCCCTGCTCATAATATTTTGTTTCCTGTCTTAATCATCCTGTTTTGAACTTGACACGTATGTAATATTCCAAATGTGGGGCTGTCAAGGTGGGAGCATTATTTGTTTTTTTCCCAAGGACCAATTCAAGGCCGAGAGCCTATAAAAGCATTGTAATAGAATAATTAAGGGTTGGAAAATCATTCGGATAAGGCCTGAAGGGTCAGCCCTGTCTTTGAGATTTTCATATTAATATAATGTTTAGTGCCTATGGTAGACTGTTTTGTAGAGATTCCTATGTCACTCTAACCTGTAGTCAGTTTTTTCCTTCTTCCCTATGTGCATGTGTTTCCTGTTATGCCTTTACATTACGTTTTTCATTTCATGTCTGAGATCAGTGTATAATAGTTTAGAATTCTTGGAAACAAGCTCTGGCTATTATCTCAGGTATTCACACAATATTGCTACTAAAGTTGATATTGAATTCATCTTTACTGGATGCTCATATCAATGATATGTTCTTATTTTCTTGTTTTGCCACCAGAAAATATCTTTAGGACGGAAAGTGGGTGGCTACCTTGCCTCTGTTAGAGTAGTCCACACTATGGCACTGTTATCTAATTTATATGTAATTCCTTGACTCCATCGCCCAATTGTTTTTTCCTTGTGATTATCCCTCCAACGCTTTCACACGAATTGTTCTAACAAAAGTCTGACCTTCTATGTGTATTTTGAATGATTATCTTAAGAAATCAATGCTGATGTGTTTTTTCATTGTTGACACCTTTGAATATTTCCAGTTTTCTATAGATTTACAGGGAGAGCCCTCTCATACTAAGTTGGGTCAATAGCCTAAGTCGAAAGTGGTTAGTGGTTACCCCGACTTGCCCTCTCTCGCAACCTAGGGGGTACGATTTGGGTGATAACACCACGAGTTAGAGTGGTATAACTACAAATTTATGCTTTAGTCCAAGCTAGACATATATGAATATGTTTAAGTTGAAGTTATATAATTCGACCGTAGATGGTGGAGGAATTAGTCGTATAATGGACTAAGTTATTACTATTGATAATATTATTTAATATAAATAAAAATAGGTAATGCATTTAGTCGGTTAATGGACTAATTTTTACTTTCGCTTATTTTAATTATTATAGCTTAGTAAGAGGTTTTCCTTGACTTAATGAAATGGAATTATGCATATACTTGGAAAATAATATTTTTTCCTTGTCTTAAGGAAGTATTTGGAATAATCAACAAATATTGGTTTAAGTTGAAGTAGACCATAAATATATATATCTAAAAGCTCACTATTTTCATAATTTTCAGGTTAGTCGGAAACCAACAAATATTTGTTTTAGTCGAAGTAGACTATATATTTATATTTAAAAGCTCACTTTTTTCATAATTTTTTGGTTAGTCGGGAACTGACAAGTATTTATTTAGGTCAAAGCTAGAAAAGTATTTGTTTACTCGGTTAACAGATTGCTGCACCAACTCGACCATAGTTGGATCTCGATTGTAGTTTATGAAAAATGGCCGGAGTTTCTAAGGAAAAGATTTATAAGAAAAGATTTAGAAATATTATTTCTGGGACAAAATTTATTATGGTCGATTAATCTTATTTTATAAAAATACCATAATTTGGTATTATTATGGGTGCATAAATATATGTCTTAACCTTTTTAATTAATGTGAAATTTACTATGCAGTAAGTTTTGAAAAGAAATGGATAAGTCAAAGTTCTATTTATCTTTGACTTAATTAATGGGTAGAAAAATAAATAAAGGCATGTTAATTTAATATTTATAAATTCCTAGTTAATGTCTAGTCCATAAGTTAGAGTTTCATTGTGTAGTTATTATTGCACATGGAGTTATTATTAACTGTGTAGGGGTGCATTCAAATATTTAGCATGAACTTTATTAAATAAATGTCTCATACATTATTCTATGCTTATGATATTATGAGTTATATGCACTTGTTAAGATATTTAATGGGTCTTTTGAAAAATCTTATGCTTCCACTATTTTATTTTTTTGTTAATATGCATTATAAAATGCATTTATCGAAGCGGTGTGTTATAGCTTGGTATCAGAGCTCAGGCTACAGCTATTGAACCTCTAGGATGATTGTTTGGTTTCAGAAAGAAAACTTAATATATAAATGCATCTGTTATTTTATTGATGTTGTTAATCATGAGCAACCGAGGTTATAGTTCATGATGTTTTGAAGTTTTCTTTGCTTGTTTGCAAATAGTGCATGATTAAAATTGTGGGAAAAATACACATTAGTTTAATTGTATCAGACATGGTTGTGGTGTGAAGTCTCTCATGGACCTTGGTTATGGATTGTTCATAGTGAGAAAAATTCATCATTTTATTCCTTTGTTAATTATCTTTGTGATCTCTGATTATTGTGTAGAGTCAATGTTATTGTAATTGTCTTGATTATTCTTGTAAATAAACTCTAGAATGAGATATTTGTTAATTGTTTTTTCTACCAAATGTTTTGGGTGTTTCCGAGACCAGAGCTATTTACCAATGTTATGGTGAATATTGTATTTATCAACTCGGATGGAATTCTTGAGCAAGGGAAATGAGTGTTGTGTCTCCCTAATTGTGTTGTTAGAAGGAAACTAGGGTAGAAGGTAATACATTGTTTAGCACAAATATGGTTGTAGCAAATCTTTGGTCATGCAGAGTAGCATGTGGTTTTGTATCTACTAGTTCTTACAGCTGTAGAGGGTAGATCAATGTCGTATGCTAGATTTCCTAACATGCAGGGTTAATTTAAATACTTAGCAGTTGCATTTTGGTTGATGGTTTGTTTGTTGTGGGCATGTTAACATATCCTTAGTTTTCTATGCATTTATTTTGTATTTATTGTTCCGTATGTTTCATAAAGTTTCTAGAATGGTGGTATGGATGAGGACATGTCATGTGATGGTAAACATTTTATGAATACTTGAATGCATGATAATCCATTGGTATGTATCTAATGACATTTCCTGCAGATGATGCAAAGAATGAAAATACAAAACTAAATTTTGATGCAGAGAAAGAGATTGTGTCCTTAGAGTTCTCTTGGATCATCTAAGAAATTATTTATCATGATTAATTGAATAATGTGACATGAGTAAATAAATTGCATTTCTACTGAAATCCTTGAGGAGAAAGGGAGTAGCCCTGACTCTAAACTCAATTTTTAAATATTGAAAAGAATTCCATAAGAGAAATATTCATTATATGTGTTTTTATTTTTTAAATGGTGCTTCAACTATAGTGACCATCCTACATGGCACACATCAGAAAGGATTGGATGTATTCTTGGTGTTGTTTCGTGACATGGTTTCTAGCATTAACTACATCCAAGGGAATGGACACATTCCTTGTGTTTTAATGTCATGGAAATAGATTTTACTTATTAATATGTTTTCTAGTCCATGATAATACATTATGACAAATGTGTGTGAGTTATATCATGATACTGATGAGCTTGGTTAACCAATTGTGTTGACATGTGTCAAAATATGTAAGTTGGTGCTGCATATTGAAAAAAAAGAAAAGTGAAGAGAGAAAATGCTAAAGAAGAAGAATATTATGCAAGCCAAGCATGAGTATCATTTGGAAGTTTGCATTGAGGATGTGTATCCTCTTATGAAAGTTTATGCAAGCTAAGGACGAATATCATTTGGAAGTTTGCATTGAGGACATGTATCCTCTGATGAAATATTATGCAAGCCAAGGGAGAGTATCCTTTGGTTGTTTGCATTGAGGATGCATATCCTCTATTGAAAGATTATGCAAGCCAAGGATGTGTATCCTTTGTCAGTTTTCATTGAAGGCGCACATCCTCTGATGAAAAGTTATGCAAGCCAAGGACGGGTATCCTTTGGCAGATTGCAATGAAGGAATGTTTTTCTAATTAAAGTATGCAATCCAAGGATGGGTATCCTTTTGTGGTTTGCATTGAAGGTATGTTTATCTAATTAAAGTATGCAAGCCAAGGATGGGTATCCTTTGGAATATTGCATTGAAGGAATTATTTTCTAATTAAAGTATGCAATCCAAGGACATGTATCATTTAGTAGTTTGCATTGAAGGTATGTTTCTCTAATTAAAATATGCAAGCCAAAGATGGGTTTCCTTCAGTCAATTGCATTGAGGATGTGAATTCTCTAAAAGAGAAGAAGACTAAGCAAGTCGTACACTTGCATTTCAAAGAGGAAGAGACCAAGGAGTACGAAAACCACAGTGGTGGAGCTCCAGATTGGGGAAAGACTAAGAGGGGGAAACTCTTACTCTTTTCTTTTTACTTATGTTATTTTCTTTCTAGGAAAAGAAACGTTATTGAAATGCATGCTACAGTGGAAAAGTTGTTATGTTTATTTTTGTTGAAATAAACAATGAATGCTGAAATAGTTAAATTTCCGAAAAAAGAAATGAAGATGAATGTATTCATTTGTATGCTAACCATGGAAAAAGTGAAAGCATGATGAGCAATATATATATATATATATATATATATATATATATATATATATAAAACCGATCTTTCATAAATAGGATGGCTTGATTGTATTACTATAATTCTTAATGAAATTATGGTAATTGATAGCAGAGGAAAGTATTCATCTCAAAGTTACTACTGCAATTATAAATCTAATGAAGATAGAAGAAAATCACACAAATTGAAGATAGTAGTTGATTGGATTGTTCTCTATGTTTTTCAAGAAATGTTTTGGACTAGGTACAGATTCCAAAAGTGCTCAAGCAAAGATAGCAAGAATGATGGTAGCTAAAAGAAAGAATTGTTGAGCTGACCAATCCATATGTTGAGTTGGAAGGTATAAGCCAACACAAACAACATGAAGAGTTAATTGACCTAATCCAAATTTCAAAGGTCATCTTGAACAATACGATGCAAGAGGAGCACTTGCAGCGTTTTGAAAATTTTGTTCATGTGTTTTGGACAAAGGAACACTGAGGACGATGTACATTTTAAGGGGGGGGGGAATGTAAAATCCCTAGTATTTAACCCAGTTTAAAATGTATTTTTTTAAAAGGCAATAAGTGCCCATAAGGAAGAACTCATGTAGTATATTTTTATTAAAATAAAAAATTAAGTTGGCAGTGGCGATCCAACATGTTGAATGATAGGGGAGTCATGTATTCACATAGGTCAGTAGGGGGGCTAGCATATAACCTAAAATCTATATATGGCCTTTTTTAACCCTTCTTACCTTATAAATTTGATAAACCCATACTTTTCCTAATTAATTCCTTATACCGCTTTTGAAGTTAAAAAGGTAATTAGGAGAGAGATTAAGAATTTAATGAAAAATTGGACAAGTCTTGCAAAGGGGTGACAAGAATATGCAACGTTGGGAAACCTTGGGAAAAAGAGAAGAATGAGAAGAAGAGAGAACATACGATGGGGAGGAGAAAGAAACACAATGGGCAACATGAGAATGCTGTAGCATTGAAGGAAATTGGGACTAAATGGTCGATTGGAATTGATAGAGGACAAAGTAATAAGTCTAGTTCCAGAGCAAAGTGTCCAATTCATCCAAATTCTATGGCAGCTGAATTGGTTGAGAGTACCTGTAATCCCAAGCTTGTTTTGTTAACTTTTTGGTTGATATTTTACACTTGATTTGCCTCTGGTTTCACCTGAGATATGGAAATGGTGTGAGAAATTCCTTTAGTGTAATTCTAAGCACAGGTGCAGTGATGGATTTTCATTGTGGTGCTAGTTAGAATGAAGTTAAGGAAAATGATTGCATAGTTGGCATGGATTTGGTAACAACCCAGAAAATCCTGTTTGCCAAGTGAGGAAATCCTCAGATAAACTTGGGATTGGTGAGAACCTATGGTGAATGTGTGGGTCTCATCTTGGGGGTGGAGTTTTGCTTAGATATTAATGAGAAAAACTACCTACGGTTGGGTGGAGCGTGGATTCCACGAAGCCAGTTTCTCATTTTAAGTATTTTACAGATAAGTTGAACACTTGGAAATTCTATTTTAATATCTGAGATGTTATTTAATTAATTGCCAGTTTAAAATTTGCATGAATTTCTTGTTAAATTTCCCAAGTTTGGATACAATGTAGAAATTCATATTTATTTGGATTAATTCATGGGTAGGATATAAGTACAAGTTTAATGATGTGATAATTATTTTGTGCAAGCCGGTCTATTTTTATTTAAGTTGGAGCCGAAATTTTTTTCCTGTGTAAAATGGTAATTTTCTAGTTCGAAATTGTAATGTTGAATTAAATTATGTCGAAGAGTATAAGGTTTGGAAAATTTAAAAGAATGGATAAATAAACTTGAATTATATACATTTCTATTATTTTTCTAGTTGGGAAAAGAGAATTCTATGGTTTGATATGGTTCCACCAATTTGGTGATTGAGTCAAATATGGTTCCACCAATTTGTTTAAAGGATTTGGTTCGACCAATTTGTCTAATACGTAAATTGAAAACCATAGACATATTTGATTGATTAAAAACAAAGTTGTTTTGGGTTAATAAAAACCATGGGCTGATTTGTTTAGTCAGAGAAATTGGATGTTTAATTATTAAATGTATTTATTAATTAAATGATAACTAATACCTTGAGTTAAGGCATGTTTTTAGGAGCCTTGTAATGAGTGGTATTGTTGATTTGAAAACCACAGGTGTTGGATAATGGACTAAGTTATTATTGTCGGTAATATTATTTAATATAAATAAAAATAGGTAATGCATTTAGTTCGTTAATGGACTAAGTTTTACTTGTCAGTAATTTTAATTATTATAGCTTAGTAAGAGGTTTGTTGAAATACTATTTCCTTGACTTAATGAAATTGAATTATGCATATACTTGTAAAATAATGATTTTTCCTTTCCTTAAGGAAGTATTTTGAATAATAAACAAATATTTGTTTAAGTCAAAGTAGACCATAAATATATATATTTAAAAGTTAACTATTTTCATAATTGTCAGGTTTGTGGGCAACGGACACATATTTGTTTTAGTCAAAGTAGACTATATATTTATATTTGAAAAGCTCACTATTTTCATAAATAGGTCGAAGTTAGACACGTATTAGTCAGTTAACCGACGACAAAATTTTATTATGGACTAGTAATAATATTTTATAAAAATACCATAATTTGGTTTTATTATGGGTGCATAAATATATGTCTTAACCTTTTTAATTAAAGTGAAGTTTACTATGAAGTAAGTTTTGAAAAGAAAGTGATAATTCGAAGTTCTGTTTATCTTTGACTTAATTTTATGGGTAGACAAATAAATAAAGGTGTGTTAATTTAATATTTATAAATGCCTAGTTAATGTCTAGTCCATCAGTTAGAGTTTTACTGTGTAGTTAATATTATTAATTGTGGAGGGGTGCATTAACCTATTTTGCATGAACATTATTAAATAAATGTCTCATAGATTATTATATGCTTATGATATTATGAGCTATATGCACTTGTTAGGAGATTTAATGCTTCTTTTGAAAAATCTTATGCTTCCACTATTTTATTTTATAGTCAATATGCATTATAAAATGCATTTGTTGAAGGGGTGTATTACACATGTCCTGATTACGAATTCATATGATTGAGAAATACGTGTTCATATGCATAATAAAAATACACAATGGAAATAAAATACATCCACACACACAACTCCTACAATTACTAGCATAATTATTACATGCATATAATAAAATCATTGCACATCAAATAAAAAATAATACTAATCTTTAAAGCAAGAATATCCAAGCAATCGGATGCATAAGAGTGATTTTCCGCACAATCGTAGGCACTCTATCCAACATATACTATTTCTACTAATAGGCCACCCCCAAGCTATGCTATGAGGCCACCAGGGAGAAGGAAAATCTTACACGATTCTCTCTCTCAACCCACAACTTGTTATGCTCTCCGTGCTTAACCAAAAATTATCTAGAGCTCTATAGGAATCTCACTAAGACATCAAAACCACAGAACTCCTTCCAACTACCCCACAAAACACAAGGAAGGCATTTCCCTTCTCTAATCCAGAGTTCCCTCATGAAATTCAACCCTTACAATGCTTATCAGTGTGTGCAATAAGAGTCCAAATTGATGTATGTTATTTTAAAACCTCCTGCAACATTAATTCATGGATTCCAAGCATCCAAAGTAGCAGAAATCAATGGGTAAAGGTTCCTAGATCGCCCTACCTCTATGCTCACCTACAACCATATATTTTTCCTTCAAATTCATAGCTTTGTCTCTAAATTCCAATTTTTGGTTATACATAGTTTGGTATTGGTCATGAACATCTATAGGAAGCTCTACACAATGTATAATTCTGCATGAGAGAATGATCAAAAGAGTCTTGACTCCAAGGGATAAGAGATGATGGAGAAAAGACAACCAACTACCATAGCTTTTGAATATAGAAAAAAGGAATTCCAGCAATGACATAACTATCACAACCCCCATGCTTCAATAACTACATGAAGTGATGTTTCCCACCAACCTCACACATGCATTCAATGATTGAGTTTAATAGTCAAGCCAAAGTAATTGGATAATTTAAAGCACATGGAAAAATATGGATGAGTTCTAAGGTTGGCACTTAGCAACGCAGGATTTAGTTTCCCATAGGTCCCCTTTCCTCTTCCCCACTGGTGGAATCATAGCCTCTCTAGTGCTCTTTATACACAACCATCTTGGACCATTTTATTATTTTTTAGTATAATATTTACATATATTTCAAAATTGCATGATAAGCACAACATATGGTCCAAACACAAACATTTACATCATACATGTCTAGCTATTCACTAGTCAGACCTTGGCCTTGAGCTCCGCACTAGAAATCCATACTAGCATATTTACATCATTTACATAATTTTGATTAAATACATTCCAAATCAAAATTTGGGGTATTACACACTAAACATTGGTTATTCAACATGATTTCTTACTTGAAGGTCAAGTAGCATGAATAAATGAAGTCGAACCACCAAGATTGTAGTAGGAATATTCCTTTTAATTTAAACAAGGGCTTACATCTCTAAACCAAATATGTTATGATGAAACACTTAAATGTTAAATATTCAACATATCCACATAGAATGAGTGAAGAGTGTAGAGGTACAAAAATGACACCCATAGATGTTGGCTAGTGATCCATGAAATGTTCTTGAAATGTTATTGTTATTTAGCCTCTTAGCATGTCCAAAACAACCAGTAACCCAATCATGAGCTAGACTACTAAAAAACAATATTGAAGACATGCATGACAGATAAAAACCACATTAAGGGAAATGGAATTTTCCAAAACACTCAATCGACTTTTAAAAAATTGAACAAAACTATACATGAAGAAAAGATCCAATATTTTATTTTAAATCCTAATCATTATGTTCATAATGTGTGGCTTCCTACCTATGTCACATATTTCCAAACAAGTTCGACAATTAATCCACTTCTAAAAATGCTTGCACTTTGAGTCTTTTGACGAAATAACATGCTCTAATTACTACTCTCTATGGATATTAAGGCGTGTCACATCAAATAAATTGAAACCCCCATGGCCTCTCCTTTTAACAAATATCTCAATCCAATGTCAACAATGAATTTTGAACCTAAAACACCAAATATAAGTACAAGATCAAGTTACTCAAACTCAACTCAAAGCATTTCTATATCATCCCATCTGAATCCTAAAACTATGATTGAAAAATCAATAAATGCCATATCTCCTTTAATGTAATTCAATAGTTGATAAATATAAGCCCTATGAAACTCAAACATAAAAATTCCACAAATACGCCTTGAAACTATTAAGACCCATAGCGCTATAAATCTAACTTATACATTGTGGGTATAATAGATATATGCTAAATATATAATGAATATTTTACTAATCTTGGAAGATTTAGACCATCTCAACATCACCTATGTTAGTGTAGTGACCATATGAGGCCAACCAATGTCATATTCTAGCGCCTTTGGCTTTTACTTTCGATGAACATGAGGAATAATCACAATGTTGTTAATGTCACATGTGATTGGGGAAACAAATACCCATAAGTGTTAATTTGATATGGTGGATTCCTATTTCTATCACATTGTATATGGTGACGACAATGAGACCACATCCCCAAAAAATTACTATGCTTCAAACCTTTGATCATCCCGGCATACTCCAATTACTACTCTATACAGAATTTGAGGCCCCATCATTGAAGAGATCGAAACCCCCATTTTCTCTCCTTTTAGAAAACATCTTAAGTCCAAATTCATGGATGAGTTTTGAACACAAAACAATAAAAATGCAAAGAAACCTACAAGGAAAAACTCAATATGTCTATCTCTAGCAACCTACAATTTCAACATATGCAAGTGCACTAATAAAAAAAAAGAAATATCACAACATTGAGATATTAAAACCTCATTGTGCACAACATCACACATTTATTCCTTTATAATAATAATAGTGAAACCTAGCAATCAAATATATATCATGCAATAGAAAAACTTGTACCTATGTCACTTATAGGAAAACTTTGCAATTGGGACTGATACAAAAGCATTCAATTGGTTTGAAGAACACACCAAGCAAAAATCACTTATGGGTTATTTAGTTCATCAAGAAACACGAGAGGGCTAACAAAAAACACCAATAGAGTTATAATGACATATTTGATTGAATCATAATCAAGTGAATCTATTGAAACAATTTAAGTTCTCCTTGGATTAGTCTCCTTCTTATTTACTAAACATATTTTTATTTGTAATCCCACCAACATGGGATTGATAAAAAAATACTAAAACAAACAAGCATATCTATCATTAAACATACAACAATTTGAACCTAGTTTTCTTTAATAATAGCTTGAATATTTCCTTCCACAAAACAACCTCATTCTAACACTAAATAGACAACCCATGACCCAATAAATCCACTAGATCCAATCACAATTGCAATTTCTTTACTACCCATTTTCATATTCATAATTGCTTGCCTCAAAACTAAAATATTGTTATTCTTTAGGACTTTTGTACTCTTAAAACACAATGAAATCCAACTTGATAAATGTAACTCTAGTCATTTGAATTCACTAAGGCTCACATTAAAATGATAAAAAGTTCTTAAAATTTGTATAAAAATATAGTCTTGATACTGATCATGTAACTATATTGTAGCTCTCCACTATGTGATGGTATATTAAGAACTATTTGAAATTCCTAGGGTCATTCTATGGACTTTAAGTGCAGAGTGTATAGATCTATCACCTCCAAATGCCGGGTGTATTGAAGTACCACTAGTTCTTGTGAATTGCCATGACAATGCTTCAACCTCCCTCATGTTGAATGCATTAATTTCAGAGGTTTCAACTGCTACATAAACAAGAGATACAATAATGAATAAAATCTTGAAAGTAGTACATAAATGAGGATGGGCAAGGAAAATGGATGAAATTATGTTAGTGATGAATGCATTAATGGCATTACAAAGCCTCTATTACAATCACCAACTACTCATCTTTGTCAGGATCATGTAATGGCTAACTTTATTTTTAATTTTTATGAATGCAATGAGTAAGAGAACCTACCAAACATTTACCAAAGCCAAGTTGAGATTCTACTAATAAAGAACACTCTACGTATTATATTTAACTTCGTTTCCTTTCTGAGCACATCCTGAGAAATACTTTCTGATTATTTATCTCCCATTACATTTTAATATGAAAGTTGTTAAACATCATATACCAAATTTGCAATAATGCTAAAATTTGTTCACCATTGCCACTTAATTAAATATTTATTTAAATGTCTGCTTCATGGAAAATCTATCCATCTTTGAATTTTGGAAAGCCTTTCGGAATATAAGAGTCTAGTAAAGGAGTGACATAATCCCTAGTTTCGATAAATCCGCAAACAAGTTTGAGGGATAGGTCTCTTGGTGATGGCCGACTTGTTATGATCAATCTCGCCCATTTGACTGATCCAAATGTGTAAGTTGCTAGAAAATATGGAGAGTGGTGATATGCTATAATTTAACCCTTCTCACTCTTAAAAGGGGTTCAAATTCATCAAAGGGTAATTCAAAAAAATGTAATTTTGAAATAATTTGGATAATTTAAAAATTTATAATGTTTTTTTTTGGAAAATGATGATAAATATTATTTTAAAAGAAAGGTTATTAACAATTCACCAATTTTTTGACTTTTGATTTTGAATACTTAATGAGCATTGTACCTTTCATAATAAATAAGGATGGATGTAAATCAGAAGAAAGATAAGGATTTAATACTTATTACTTATTTCTAGCATCTAAAGATTATGGTCATCTCTAATCTTGTTGGCTCCCATCTATCCCTTAATATAATGTATCCTTCCACAACATAAAATATATTATAAAGATAATGTCCAAATAATCTTATCATTGTATTGGTGTATCCACCATTTCAAATGTTAGTTAACCTAAGCTTCTAAGAGAAGCTTGGACACCTTAAGTTTCTCAATCCTAGCTTGAATTCATGTGTTATGGGAATTTTTTATCCTTGGCAATATAATAATTGGCATGACATTTAATGTCCATACTTAATGTGTTATGCATCCAAACTCATCGTAATGCCATTTTCTTTGTTATATTTGCCTCCACTTTTGGTTTTGACAAAAAAAAATAGTGATGGGTTATGGGTGTAAATTGTAATGGCATTGGAAACTTACTAACAACATTCAATAAATTTGTGGCTTAATGACAATTTTGAAGAACAAACAATAAACATTGATTGAAACCAAGGAAATGAGGTCATATCTCTTTCTTCATGTTCAAATATTCTATATCTCTAAAGGTATATTACATGTTGATAAATTTAACATGGTTGTAGTTTTGGTATCTAATATTTTATTATTACTTTAAAATATTTGCTAGCCTCTTGACCACTTAGCAAGTAGTATACTTAGCAGGTATTTTATGGCATCACCATTATTGTAATAATTATGGGAAAAAACACATTATTAATACTTGAATTTGAATCTCTCAACAATCCACTGGTCTTGTATAGGTTTGGTCAAGTTCATCATAAAGATAACACACATTTTTTCTTTGGTTTACATAAAACTATGTTAATGATTTTGTTTGGGATAAAAAATGCTATTAACATTAACAACAATTTATGTTATTGATTATGTTTACATATGAGGTTGCATGAAATTGACCTTATCAAGATAAAAAAACCTAAAAGTGGGATGAGAACAATGAGAACTATGATTATTTTCATTCAATTTTATGCATCATCAATTCCTTACCCCTTTTATCATTCCTCATTTCCCAATTTTATGCATCTTTATATATCACAGTCCTTCACTTTATTCTTTTTTTTTAAGAAGCATTGACAAAGATACTTTAAGTGTCAAATATTTGAGATTGCTCCTTAGGTCACTTTCCCTCTATCTCATCACAAGCCCAAGAACATTGAGATGTAACCTTTACAACCTTAATTCCCAGAGCAACAATTTTATCCATGGGTGAGATTCTTAAGTAATATATGAAGAAGGAAACATAGCTCATATTATCATCATATCTATGCAATAGGTATTATGCTCTAACATTTACTTTGTCAAATAATTTCCTCAATAAGAATAACATACTTTGTGATATTATGAATAATTTCCTTTCGCTTTATGTTTGTATGGACAATAGGAATCTCCAAATTATAGAATCTTAGCCTACATAATAATAAATGTATGTGATCATGCTATATTTGCATGACCCTAGAGTCCTATAAATCAACTAAGGTCTCGTTGTGGCTCTTATAGTATTTTGATAGAATTATCACCCTTCAACAAAGGCCTCAAGGTCTATGACAATTTCTTCTTTTCTAATGAGATCAACAACAAACAAAACCCATGCTTAAGCATGATTGTGATATGCTCTTAGGTGTTCAATCTATGAACATACAACATAGCACATGTGTTCATAGGATATTAAATAATACCTTTAATTTCAATACATATTATGGATTTCCTCCCCAAAAAAGTTGTTGAACCCCACTCCTAATGCACATTTACAATTTAAAAAAACCCTATTTTCACTAAATATCCTAGATATCCACTTGTTTGAAGACATTTTTAACGCCCATTTTTATGTCTACCCTCATTTTGGTGATATGACACAAATCTTATAACCCCAAGAAACCTTGCAAGGTCATATATGAAATCTCAGTGAGATAAAATATTTCAAGATGGGGAACAACCCCCTAAATACAAGTCAATTAAATTCACAATCATTCAATTCAACTTCACATCACATTCAATCACAAATCATACATATTCAAACACCACTCTAACTCCAAACAAAATTAGATTCACACCATGGTTTTAATGAAGCGCAGCAACAAAACCCCTTGGCGCACTGGCCCTCTCGGCAACGAGCTGCGCGGCAGCTCGAGGTCTCACCCGAAGTGGCTATGGGGGGTTAAGGAATCAGCTTTCCTTAACCGTGGCGACGCTGAGATTGTTCTATATATCTCCTCCTTGCTCAAATATTGACGGTCGGACTTTCCCGCAGGCCTCGCGACGCCACTGTGCAGATGCCTTCCTTCCTGCAGACCCACTGCGCAGTCTCGTCCTCCGAGCGCGGAAGGCGCCTATTCCTTGCGTCGATGCGCTAGAATACCTCCTCGTCCTGCGCACTCATCGTAGTCACGCGAAGCTCGGTCGCTGCAGCGACAGCGTTCCACCACTCCTTCTATACTTGGCGATTATAACAATAAAGGACCTTCCTAAACTCACTCAAACAGTCGCAAAGATGATGCAAAAGATGTACACACAGGTAATGATCTTAACAGTTATCATTCACGCAAACATTATAACAAGAAGGTATATGTGAAGCTCATCTCCTCGAGGAAAACCACGTCCACGGGAGTGTTATATTAACCAGAAAATGATAGAGTTATACAATATGCTGCGCACACAGCTGCAGCCTTAGATCTTTCCAGGAAACTCCACGCACACAGCTGGGAGCCCTTCTCTCTATCTAGTCTCCTCTCTATGGAGATTACAAAGGCACAGACGTCGACTCAGACTGTCTGGCAACTCAGGGATTAGCTCCTCGGCTATCCGATTTCCTCTATAGTTCTACACACTGGGTAGAAAATACAGTGAAGGATAATCAACACATGATCTATCCTTTAGACTGGCTATCTAACAGTCTAACTTCTAACTCTCTAACTGAGTACTGTCTAACTCTCTCTAACTCTCCAACCTACTCTAGCTAATATTTATCCATTACAATTATTCATATATATAGGTGGCCATGGCGGTCGCACCTTTACAAAACTGTGGGCCTTTCCCAACAGTGATTCCCAAAAACCCTAACCACGCACATGGCTAGGTGTACTGTAGGCGCCGCTTGCAGTCACGTCGCCGCTTCCTGCAGGCTCCATGAATTCCGGCGCAGATTGTGGGTATGGGCGATCGTCCTTCGCCTTCAATGCTCTGGTCCGTTGCTCCTCCTTGATCCGAGCAACCATAACTTCTGTACTGAGCCTTTAAATGAGGGTAGCTGAGCCCTCTACTCCATCGCCTTATTTATTATGGTAGCTGAGCCACCTTCATTCTTCGATGACGTGCGCGCGGGCTCCGTAATTTCCGGTCCGTGATCTGCGCTGAGATCATCCATCTGGCACCGTACTGCGCACCGTCTCCTTCTTACCCAAAACTTAGTGCTTGTCCCAAAATTAGCACTTTCCTTCCATACTCGTGCTTTTTCCCAAAATTTGCAGCTTTTACTATAGCTGCGACCTTGGCCCCAACAGGCCCCCAACACTCACTTGTGGCTCGCCCTCGAGCCACTCGCACTAGCGCGTGGTGGCTTGATTTGCGCATCTGCTTTTGCTTGAATCTCCGCGAATGTTTTCTTCCACTTCGCAATAGCGGCGTCCAATTCCTCAATACACTCATCAGCTGTTTGCACCGTTTCTGCGGTCGCTTCGTCTTTAGTGAGTGTATCAATGATCTCCTGAGATTCAGCAATCTCTTTGATTTTTGTCTCAACCTGGGCGACGATTTCAGCATACTCATCCATAAATGGCTGAATGCTGTTGGTGAGCTTCTCATCTTTAGTTCTGAGCTTGTGCAATTGCTGCTGCATTTTGCGCACTTCGCCCATTTTCTTCATTTTTGGCAAGCCTGTTAAGGGCTTAGCTTCTTCATTCAGAACAGTGAGAGATTGTTCTGTAGCTTGCACCTGTTCTGACAGTCCCACTTTAAAAGGGAGGTTCACAAGCTCTGTCCAAGCTTCCATAGCCCGGTTCATCAGGTTCTTGGCTTCCTGTACTCGATCTTTCATCCGTGTGGAAGCTCTGCTCAGTGCTTCAAATTGGACCTGCGCATCATCCGTGAGATGCGCAGCAACGCGAGCTTCTAGCTCAGCGATCTGGGTTCTATGGCCTTCTGCCATAGCAACTATTTCTTGCTCCAGGGTTTTCACCCTTCCTCCAATAATTTGAACTTTTGCAACCAGAGGGAGGTCTGGTTGAATCTCGCAAGCCGGCAGTTCCTGGGCAATCTCTTCTATTGCGTTTCTGATGCCGGTGTCTTGCGCCTCATAGAGTGCAAGCTTCGCAGAGATATTCTTATGGCTTTCTTTCAGCTCTATCTCCTGCGATTGCAGTCGTTGGTTTGCCTGGAAAGTAGAGAGCTCTCTAGCTCTCAACTCAAGAGAAACTTTCTCCTGTACAAGTTGTAGAGTTTCTATAGGAATCAAAGACAAATTTATTTCTACAGGTCCAACTGTGCTTACCTGTAGTTCAGCTAGAGGATCTGGAAGTGTCATGCTGGTAGGCGGAATATGCACGACAGTGTGCCTTTTTGTGAGTTCTTCAACTCGCTCATCACTTGGAATTTCTTGTGGCGCCTGCGAAGTAGATGCTGGCGCATGGGTCTGCGCAATCCTTCCTGCGAGACCTTTCAATTCTACAAATTGTAAGTCTAGAGCACTTCGGATGTGAGCATGTGTGTTCCTCATCTCACGAAATTGCTCTTTCAAGTATTGGGCGATCCCCGAGGGAATGGCCTCAGTGGGATGCGACACTTTCTGCTTCTTGGTGGCTGGTTCTGTTGAGCCTTCATCGCTTCTTTGCTCAGGGGCTTCCTTGCCCTTATCCTTCTCTTGCGCAGCGGCGGGTGGCATCGCAGGTGCGATATCGGCTGCTGCTCTCCATTCGTCCGACCACGACTTAATGGTTTCTTCGACATCTTCTGTGGTCATCCTGTAAAGACCTAGCGCCCAGTCACCTGGAATGTCGCAAGGCCGAAGGTAAAGTTGATGGATGTCGGCAGTAAAAGCCAACTTCCCTTCATACAATGTGGCTGTCTCCTCGCTCAGCCTTGGCATATCTTGTATGGTATCTCGGAGGAGATAGTAGTACTCACAAAAGACAGCGCGATTCATCTTGCGCTTCGCGGGATTAGGGGAATCCCAGAGGTTGATGTAGCGCATGCCGGCAACCTCTCCTGCGCGGCGCGGAAGGAACTGAGTATTCGGGGGCTCCTTCCACCCGACGAGAGCGCATAAAATTAGAAGCCACGAAAAATGGAATGATTGGGCTGCATTGTCCTGCACATTCAGGCAATCAGCCAAAAAAGAATTCAGCAGGAAGAGAGACCAGTTGTACTGTTCTCCCTCCGCAGCTGCGATAGCGAGCTCCACGACAGCTCCAGTAACTTCTTTTGGTCGGCACTTTGTGAGAAGTCTGCCTGCAAGCAGACTTCCTGTGAAGCGAAGTGCCTCATCTTCTACTGTCATGAGGTCATAAGCCCGACCTCCTCTTGTCAAGTTATATTTCTGGACCAGCTTTGCAGCCAATTTTCGGTCCTTGTCCTTTCCCACAAAATGGATATTGGGATCCTTACCAACCTTAGATAGACCGGTGATGCGGTGTATCAAATCAACATTTAGATCAATTGGCCTCCCGAGCCAAAGGTAACCTCCATGAACGCAGGATAGCAGTGTTTTAACGACTGCGTTCACTTCATTGCTACGCCCAAAGTGCGGTAGCTTCAACAAATTCAAGAGTCCAGGGCGCTCAAGATTTGCTGCAAATCCCTTCGGGATAAACTCGTCAACTTTTCTGGTGGGATTGTGCACTATGTCCAGATATCGGTCCAACTGGAACTGAGGATATGTCTTATAGTCTCCAAGGTTAAAATCAGAGAATTTAACCAATGGAATGTTTCCCAATAGTTGGCCTTCTACCCGCACACTAGCCGGTAGTGGCGGTAGCGGAATTGGATACTTTGCATTCTTCGGAATCTGTACATCCGGCGCATCATCTGGACGCGGCGGAATATAGTTCACCATAGACGCGAGCGGCTCTGGAACAGGTTCCTCCGGCTGCTGCTGAGATGCTCTTGTGCCTGGAGATGTTCTGGGATCAGTAGCACCAGGGTGTACATAGGTCGAAGCCGTCACCGGAGTGGCCATGCCGAAATCTAAGCCTCGGCGCAGAAATTGACGAACAACTTCTTCAGTCGATAAATTCTCCGTCGTGAACCAATGTAGATAACAAAACTCTGGACAGCAATTGGCGGACCTGCGTAGGGTATGGATGCTGAAAACAAGGGAAAATACTCTACACACTCGGCTCTGAAAACAATAATTTAGATCTTCAAACACAACTATGCAACTCGAGACAGTAACCCGAAAATGATACAAGTGTGAGGTATTTATAGCCAGAGGTGAGTAAATGCGACCAAGTGGGGTAACGTAGCTATAGGCGGCTACAGATGAGTTGACAACACGCTATCCTCCTTGCCGTAGCGATGCATTTAGTGTGTTTGACGGGTTCTGACAGCCTTCCGGGAGAAGCTAATGCTTTCGGCGCCAGAGTTAAATGCAAATATTTCGGAGATTAAGCCGAATCCGTCAGAACGGCTAGACTTAAATAGCGGCCTTATCCTTCATTTATTCAAACGCGGCTACATAACTGCTGTAATTCAAAATTTCCGGCGGGTCATTTCAACTTAGGAAACTGTGCCTCTATGGGTCCACAACAAAACTTTTTCAAGCGGCAATTTATCAAAGGGAACTCCGCAAGAGCGATAGTTCAACGGTCCAAAAACAAAACTTCGCCAGAGCGCACGGATAAGCTCTCTTCAAGCAATTTTTATTGAGGATTCGCGGATATTTCAAGGAACTGCGCAGGAAGCTGGAAACTGAGGGTGTGTCGCAGCTTCCGTGTAGACTGAATGCGATGTCTCTTTCAACTACACCGGACATCTGCACTTTTGAGCAATATATTATGTCGACAGGGCGGAGTGGTCGTCGCAATAAAGCTTAAGCCGACTCCCGTTTATCATTGTAGGTAGTAATTCTCCATCCAGCTTCGCAAGCTGAACTGCGCCTCCGTCTGTTATTTTTATTACCTGAAAAGGGCCTAACCAATGCACGCGAAACTTGCCTGGAAACTTGATGAATTTACTATCATAAAGGAGTACCAAGTCTCCTTCTTCAAAGTGCTTATGCTTAATGTGCCTGTCGTGCCAAGCTTTCTGTCTTGCCTTCTGTACCTGTTGATGAAATCCGGCCAAAAGTCTGTCTTCTTCTAAGGCAAGCAGTTGCGAAAGTCTTTCATTCATAGTATCAGGATCTTCCATTTCTGTAATTTGCGCAATTCGGAGACTGGGAACAATGTATTCCATGGGCATAACTGCTTCTTGTCCATACACCAAGCTGAAAGGTGTGTGACCTGTTAGTTTCTTGCAAGTGGTTCTGTAAGCCCATAATACAGCTGTGACTCTAATGTCCCAATCATCTCTTTGTTGATTACAGATCTTCGTCAGGGCATTCTCAAGGATCTTATTGAATGCTTCCACCGTACCATTAGCTTGAGGATGGTAGGGTGTACTCTTATGGTGATTAATTTGAAATTCTTCAGTGAGGGCCTCTATAGTCTCATTGAGGAAATGTGTACCTTGATCACTCATGAGGATCACTGGGCATCCAAACCTAGTGATAATGTTCTCGAAAATGAATTGCGCGGCAGTAGCAGCGTCGCAGTTCTTAACTGGCTTCGCCTCAGCCCATCTGGTGAGGTATTCAGTAGCTGTAATAATATATCTTGCGCCAGTTCTTTTTCCTGGTGGGTTAATAGGTCCTACAAAGTCAATGGCCCATTTATCAAAAGCACGCAGTGTGATCTGGGGTCTTAGCGGCATTTCATCTCTCCTTGAGGGTTTTCCTGTTCGCTGGCACACATCGCAACATTTACAGAATTCCTTAGTATCCTTGTGCAATGTCGGCCACCAAAGACCTGCAGCTAATATCTTTTGCGCAGTCGGCTTTCCTGCGAAATGGCCTCCTGCGGTACCTGAATGCGCTTCTGCGATGATAGAGCTCTTTTCATGTGGTAAGATACATCTGCGCAAAATTTCGTCAGGGCCCAACTTATAAAGCTGGCCTGCTATCAAAGTGAAATCTGCGGCTCTAACAACAAGTTGCTTCTTTTGCTGGATTGTAAACTCAGCCGGCGCTTGTCCGGTAGTGAGAAACTCAAGAATATCAGAATAATATTCGTCTGCTGCTTGGATAGAAAACAACTGTGCGTCAGGCAGATTGTCCTCCAGACTCGTAGGTTCCTCTCCTGACTCTATTCTGGATAGATGGTCAGGCCCTGCATTCAATCTGCCTGGCTTTACAATAACCTCAAAATCATACTCTTGAAACAGCAGTAGCCATCTGCAAATTCTTCCTCTTAAAACTGGTTTATTGACCAAATATTTCAAAGCAGAATGATCAGTATACATTTTAAAGTGAGCTCCTAACAGGTAGTGTCTGAATTTCTGTAGGGCATACACCATAGCTAGTCCTTCCCTTTCTGTAGTGGTATAATTCTTCTCAGCTGTAGATAGCTTTCTGCTGGAGTAAGCAATTGGGTGGTCAATACTTCCTTCTCCAGACTGTGTAAGCACGATTCCTAATGCTATGGAAGAAGCATCAACATGAACATGAAAAGGTTTTCTCCAGTCCGGGAAAACTAGAATAGGCGCTGTGATCATCTTTTCTTTAAGTGTGTCCAAGCTCTGTTGGCATTCTTCTGTCCAGTGGAACTTCGAATCCTTCTTCAGCAATATTTCCATAGGCGCTGTGATCCTTGCATATCCTTTGATGAATTTTCTGTAGTAACCTGTATGTCCCAATGTAGTGCGCAATTGTTTAACTGAGTTGGGCGCAGGTAAATTAGCAATGATGGCAACCTTCGCAGGATCCATCAGAAGTCCTTGTCTGCATACAATATGTCCCAACAAAATACCAAAGGGCGCACAAAATATACATTTTTTCAAGTTAAGGAAAATCTGATGCTGTCTACATTTTTCTAGCATCATGTGCAGATTCGCAATATGGTTCTTTAGTAAACCAAATACAGTCCAGTCATCAAAATAGACTTCTAAAAACTTGTGGATAAATTCTTTAAAAATAGCAACAACAACTCTAGAGAAGATAGCAGGTGCGTTTTTAAGACCAAAGGGCATTACCGTATACTGGAATGAGCCCCATTCAGTTGCAAAAGTAGTCTTGTGGCGGTCGTCCGGATGGATTCTAATCTGATGATATCCCGAAAATCCATCAGTGAAAGAGTAAGCCTCTTGTCCTCCAACATTATCAAGTACTTCATCTGTGAAAGGAGTGGGAAATGGATCGTGCGCTGATGCATCATTGAGTTTGCGCAAGTCGACACAAATTCTTATTTCACCTTTCGTTTTCTTTTCTTGGACCACCATAGGACTAATCCAATCGCTTTCCTCTACTGGTTCAATAATACCTGCTGCAAGCATCTTATCAATTTCTTCTTTGACTTTTTCTTTGTAACGCGGGTTCAACCTGTATGGGCGCTGCTTTACTGGCTTGGCATCTGGTTTCAGAGGTATGCGCATCACTCCTAAGTCTCCTAGGATGCCTTTCATTTATGTGAACTTGGTAGGAAAGATATCCTGGTAGTCACGTAATAAATCTGAAACATGCGCAACAGTTTCATCATCCCAATAATCTCCTATAGAAGCAAACTTTGGGTCAGCTTCTGTACCAATGTTAACTTTCTTGAGCTTGACGTGTTCTGTGATGGCAGGAATATCAAGCTCAGGACCTTCAATATTGCGCGTCCCTTCTGATTCTGGGATATTGATGTTGCGAGGATCGTCCTCCTCATCTTCAGCGGTGAAGTTATAACATTCCAGGGCATGTTCTATCTGGACAGCCCAATCTGGTTGGGAATATTCTGTTACTGGATAGTGTTCAAATACCTTTTTTCTGATACACTTCAAAGCCTGATCAATGCTTGGATGTTCTGACTCAAAGCTGAAGGTAAGTTGAAAGCTTTCTATCATAAGAGCCCAAGTAAGAGTGCCTTTGCGCAATTCTGTTTCAGTATACCAATTCCTTGGAATTGTATCCAATGTGTGGATGAATTGGTGAACCCATTCATCTTCCGGAATATCTGACCATTGCTGAATACATGCTTCAATGTGTGACCTGGGGTCACTCTGTCCTTCATATTTGCGTAGCGCTTCGGCTGTGGTGTCCTGAAATCTGCGCAGTATCAATCTGCGACAGTCTTTCCATGTATGAATATTCTCCTTATGCGCAATCCACCATCTTGCGGGTGTAGCGCGCAATGCTACATCCAGTGCCTGTATGCGCTGCTGTTCTGGAAGGTTTTGTTCATATTCCTGTATGAATTTAGTTACTTCAGTTAAGCCATCAAAAGTTGGAGTGTCAGTTAATTCTGTGCCAATCCATCGAATGGATTTAGTCATCATGGCGCAACGTCTTGCAGAAACCTCATGTAGACGATTCTGCCAGTTTTCCAATCCTGCATTTGAGTCTGATGTGCACGAGCTATCACATCGCCAGCTGATATGGCCATCTGCCATGGGGTTGACATAGTCACTATGGTTAGTGGTCATCTGGTACAAACTTTCCATGTGGCGCGCTTCCTCTTCTGCGCGAATGGGTTCTATATATCTTGGTCCTTGAATAGGATCAAGAGGTGCGATGACCCTGATCTGGTCATCCTCAAAGGTCATCTGTCTTTTCTTCAAGTTAATGACAGCCAAATTGTCAAATGCCCAGTCTATTCCTAACAGCGCTGGGTATGGTCTACTATCATCCATAATTTTGATTACTTCAAAATCTGCAAAGCTTCTTACTCCTTCAATATCAATAGGTACATTGGGTAATCTGCCCAATGGAGAGACTCGTTGCTGATTTGCGAGTCTTAGTTGGATAGGGGATCTCGTAAGCTGAGGGATTCCCATCTGTTCCCATGTCTGCATAGTGAGAACATTGGCTTCGGAGCCCAAATCTAACATGACTTCATCCATTTCAAATGCTCCAATCTGCGCTGTAAGCCTCATCTCTTTTCCAGTTCTAATGTGACTCCTAATCTGGTGAACAGCACGCTGCGGTGTGTTCGTCGAAGCAGAGTGTTGGCACTGATCCAACAGGTGTTGGAGTTCTAGAGTTGCTTTTTCATTGCGCAACAGTTTTAAACATTGTCGCAGGAATGCTTGAACACTGCCTAGTGCATGCTCCTCGTCATCATCAGGCCTTCCAGCTGTAGTGGCCTGTTCTTGTACCAGGTTGTCTTGTCTTAGCACTTGCGATCTAATATTGTTCTGCGGAATTGCGGCAGAACTTGAAGCTCTCGGATCTGAGAAATACTCTTGAGCTTGCTTGAATGCTTCTTTTTGCTTCTACAGGTTAAGTGGGGCTGGTTTAATGTTAGCGCGGCGCACCCATTGCGTCGCTTGCTTTCCCGTTCCCATCTCTTGCGCACCAGTGGTTGCTCCACTGCGTGTCACTATATTAACTGTAGGGTCTGGTTCTCTTTTTTCTGCTCCAATCAACTGAATATTCTGATTGACCTGTGGTGTCTTTGCTTGCATCTTAGCCTGTAACTGAGGGCATTCTTCAATGATATGGTCGGAAGATTTACAATACCTGCAGAGGGTTGTAGGATTTTGGCAATCCCTAGCAAAATGACCTTGTGTTCCGCAATTATAACAAGTGATCTGTCCTCTTCCGCGACCAAAATTTGTTGTGCGTCCGCGTCCCCTATAATTTGCTGCTCGGGCGTCCTGAGTTTGGTCATAAGGTGGACCTGCTGTGGGTCCTTGTGTCTCTGCTTGTACCCTATAAACATCATGCTTTCTTTCTATCATAAGATCATATGCTCTACAATTGTTCTCATCATGACCTAGTGATTTGCAGAAATTACAATATAGATTCTTTGGAGTTTGTACATATTTCTGAAGTAAGTGGCATTCTTGTGGTCTATGACCTCTAGTTCTACAGATTTCACACCAAGGCCCTTGTGCCTGTGGTAAAGGATTAGGTGCTCCAGTTGCAATATAGTCTATGAAAACGGGACAATGGTCCTTTGAATGACCTTGGGCTTTACATTTGGTACACCAAATTTCTTCCTTAATCTCCTTGCCTTTCTTAATATCATGCACTTGCAAGGTTAAGTTTGCTAGTTGGTTCTGTAAATGCGCAACATCGTTGCTTGTTCCTGCAATTGGCGAAGCTTCTAGTTTCATAGCCATTTCTAGAGCTTGTTCCTGAGTATTGAGATTCTGTTGCATAAGAGGAAGTCTAATGTGTGGGAGCAGCGCAGCAATGAACCATTCTTTATGCTGCTGTGGTGCAAACTCGAAGCTTACTTGATCTATCAAGGCTTTGAACTTCTGGTCAAAGTCCCATACTGATTCTGTAGGTAACTGTTTGATGTCTTTGAGCTCTGTTATACACTGTGATTCTGATTTAGGTTTCTTAAATTCCCGAATCATAGCATTTCTTACCTCAGCAAGCGTCCTATTCTGTGCTGCTGAGTATTTCATGAACCAAGTCAAGGCTCTTTCTCTTAGTGTGGTTGCTAACTGAACCAGTTTAACAGCATCGTCATTAATTTGCTTAATTGTCCAAATGGCTTCACATAAGAACCAATGCTGCTCAGGGTCTTCTATCCCTGTTCCTCTAAAAGTTGGTAGCTTCATGTCATCACCCATCCTTCTTGCGCGGGTTTGAGGTGGAGGTACTGTAGAAGTGCCTCCGGGATGGTTAAACAAAGGTGGTACAGAGGTACTAGAAGTACCGTGTGGGCTACTAGAAGGTGTTACTGTAGGATTATACTGAGCTCCGTCTGGTTTTTGCGGTGTAAAGGGGTAATAAGGGATATGAGCACTCTCTTGTCTTTCTATATGGCTTGCTCTAGGGACTTGGCTATTGTCTGGGCTAGACTCAGAAGAATGTTGGTCAAGGCCTACTTTATACCGTTTTCCACTACGAGTGCAACCAATAACTTCAGGATCACTATCAGAATCTACGGACATTACTTGTCTATGCTATTCATCAGAAGCAATACATAGCTTTCCTTTTTCATACAGAAGCATTTTAATCCATAAGTTCAGAGAATTTAAGAACTTACCTCTGTGTACTTGGAAGAAACTCCTCTTAGCTTCACTGAAACTCTTTCTTGTATCGACTGCAAATTCGGTAATGAAACCTTCCAGTAGACTATTCAACCAAAAGTCTACTGTGCGGGAAACAGAATTGTCGATCCGCTTCACAATACTGACTAGCTCAGGCATCCACGTGACGGGTCGATCAACATGCAGCGTAGGTCTAGAATCTGCTAACTTGGCTATCCAAGCGTGTAACTCCAATGCAAGCGTAACAAAGAAAATTTCGTAAAGGTCAGCATAAATATACTTCTGTAACCAGTCTTCTGTTTGAAACGTAAGGCTTCTATTTTCTTGTTCAGCGAACTCTTTAGCCTTTAAATCAAACCAATCTCCAATTTCTTTAGCTGTAGGATTCCAGTAAAACATTTGTTAACTGAGCAAGTCTCAGTGTAACAGAACCTTATGCTGTCTTCAGCAACAATCTCAGATGTCGCGTAACTAGTAAGTCTTACAGCAACAAGTCGCAAGGCAAAGGAATCATTTGTTGGCTCAATCAACAGGGTTCAAAGCCATGGAAGTAATGTGATCAAAAAGTCATAAGGCAACGGGACCATTTGTTCGCTGCTTTCTTTCTCTAGGTTGCGCGTCAATCTCGCACATCACTGGAATAAGAAGTCTCGCTCACGCGGCAACGGAACCATTTGTTGGCTCCTCAATCTCGCGCGTCTCTGAAATAACAATTCACAGTAATAAGTCACAAGGCAACGGAACCATTTGCTGGCTCCTCAATCAAAAAGTCACAAGGCAACGGAACCATTTGCTGGCTGCTTTTCTGGGCAGACCCGGGTTTTAATGAAGCGCAGCAACAAAACCCCTTGGCGCACTGGCCCTCTCGGCAACGAGCTGCGCGGCAGCTCGAGGTCTCACCCGAAGTGGCTATGGGGGGTTAAGGAATCAGCTTTCCTTAACCGTGGCGACGCTGAGATTGTTCTATATATCTCCTCCTTGCTCAAATATTGACGGTCGAACTTTCCCGCAGGCCTCGCGACGCCACTGCGCGGATGCCTTCCTTCCTGCAGACCCACTGCGCAGTCTCGTCCTCCGGGCGCGGAAGGCGCCTATTCCTTGCGTCGATGCGCTAGAATACCTCCTCGTCCTGCGCACTCATCGCAGTCACGCGAAGCTCGGTCGCTGCAGTGACAGCGTTCCACCACTCCTTCTATACTTGGCGATTATAACAATAAAGGACCTTCCTAAACTCACTCAAACAGTCGCAAAGATGATGCAAAAGATGTACACACAGGTAATGATCTTAACAGTTATCATTCACGCAAACATTATAACAAGAAGATATATGTGAAGCTCATCTCCTCGAGGAAAACCACGTCCATGGGAGTGTTATATTAACCAGAAAATGATAGAGTTATACAATATGCTGCGCACACAGCTGCAGCCTTAGATCTTTCCAGGAAACTCCACGCACACAGCTGGGAGCCCTTCTCTCTATCTAGTCTCCTCTCTATGGAGATTACAAAGGCACAGACGTCGACTCAGACTGTCTGGCAACTCAGGGATTAGCTCCTCGGCTATCCGATTTCCTCTCTAGTTCTACACACTGGGTAGAAAATACAGTGAAGGATAATCAACACATGATCTATCCTTTAGACTGGCTATCTAACAGTCTAACTTCTAACTCTCTAACTGAGTACTGTCTAACTCTCTCTAACTCTCCAACCTACTCTAGCTAATATTTATCCATTACAATTATTCATATATATAGGTGGCCATGGCGGTCGCACCTTTACAAAACTATGGGCCTTTCCCAACAGTGATTCCCAAAAACCCTAACCACGCACATGGCTAGGTGTACTGTAGGCGCCGCTTGCAGTCACGTCGCCGCTTCCTGCAGGCTCCATGAATTCCGGCGCAGATTGTGGGTATGGGCGATCGTCCTTCGCCTTCAATGCTCTGGTCCGTTGCTCCTCCTTGATCCGAGCAACCATAACTTCTGTATTGAGCCTTTAAATGAGGGTAGCTGAGCCCTCTACTCCATCGCCTTATTTATTATGGTAGCTGAGCCACCTTCATTCTTCGATGACGTGCGCGCGGGCTCCGCAATTTCCGGTCCGTGATCTGCGCTGAGATCATCCATCTGGCACCGTACTGCGCACCGTCTCCTTCTTACCCAAAACTTAGTGCTTGTCCCAAAATTAGCACTTTCCTTCCATACTCGTGCTTTTTCCCAAAATTCGCAGCTTTTACTATAGCTGCGACCTTGGCCCCAACACTTTACACAGATCATACTTATTCAAACACTAATGTGACTTCACACACAATCAAACTGACACAAACCTAGACATAGAGAACCTATACAACCCCCCCAATACACTATTCAACCCCCTTGATACATAATTATAAACCCCCATAATATCTACTCTTTTTAATATATTTAAAATACCACTCGACCCTTATATACTAGGCAATATATTGCTTCCATATTTTAGAGTACTAAATCCTTTAATATGAACTCACGTGCTATAATATTACTTACTTAGTGAACCCCCATAAATATGCTCAAGATATGAATCTAAGATGTAAAGCTTACTCATCATATGAATACACAAAATAGACTTGTTATTATTTTTATTTTCTATAAAACTATAACTTTTTTAATGATTTATTAACTTTTAATATTATAAAATAAAAAATATTTTAAATGATTTTATTTTAAATTATATACTTTAATCTAACCTTCTCGAATGAAATACAACTATTATAACATTTCAGCCTCTAAGAATTGGATTAAAATATAATCAACTCCCGTTATCTCTTTAGTCCATTGGTTGTAGCCTGGGTGGTTGGGAGGAATGTTTGTTACCCTCCCCACCCAGGTTCAATTCTTGTAAGTGACATATTGCTCTTGTTGAGACCATATTGTAATGATTGTAATTCGTGCCACCTTGATTCTCTAGAATAGCAGGTGGTGACCATTTCCCCAGGTGGACTAGCCCTCTAACAAACGGCGAACCACCCTTTATTAAAAAAAAACTCCCGTTATCTCTTTACAACCAAGGGAGAAGAATACTATTGACATATATCCATCATCCATTTGTAAACGAGCGGGTCCCGTTTCCTTGGAAGATAGTGACGTCTAAGTTTTATGGAGTGCAACATCCCTAATTTGAGTGGCGGGCATACGTGAGAAATTCACACACGCATTTTAAGATAAGAAACACACCCAATCGCTTTAAATTTAAACATATCTAAGGATTATAAGCTTGTGGTTTGTGGCGGTGGGTTGTATAGCACGTGACAAGCCCCCATCCATATCAAAAGAAAAGGACTTATCCTGAAAGATAATGCCAATGACACCAAGCAGGTGATATCCATTAAATCATTTTCAATTATGACAATTGAAGAGAACAAACACCCCCACCATCCAAATTTAAAGATCTTTTGTGGATTTTGAACTTTTGGTCTCTGTGGTTCATGACAAGTCCATTTAAAATGAGAAAAAGACTAGTTTAGACGTTTCTATATATGAAGATCATATCAAGTAGCATATCCTTTTAAATTAATATGATTAAAATATTAATAATAAACATATTAATAAGCATTTTAAAAACAAAAAGGTTTTAAACAAGAATAAAAATTCTAAACAAAGATTTCAAATATTTTCTGTTCATAGTTATCTGATGATGATGATGAATAACGTACATTTAGATTAATTTTGGTCTATGGATTTTAAGAAATAAAAGTGAGGAATTTCTCGGTTTGCTTTAGAGTTTTATTTCCGTCCTAAAAAATATTGGAGAGGAGCGTTCCTAATTATTGAAGGTTGGGCAAGTTCGCATTGTAACAAAAAATTTGTAACTGAAATCTTATGTGAGTGTATGCAGGCCAATCTTATCGCTAGGTTAATTGTAAAATTTAACCTATATTATGTATATGACTTGCACTTATCCAATAATACCTCTTCTGAGTGCTGGACATTGATGGTGTGGTTGTTGTTCTTAACAGGTGATATGAAATAGGGGCACTTCCACTCAACTCATCCCACTAGGAAGGATCACTCCCTCCCAATAGCACATTCCTTAAGGAATTAGTTACAAGTTGGTTAAATTAGTTACATTCTTGCATTCTTCGACGTGTGTGCATCGTACTTCTTTTATAATGGTTGGTTTAAAGTGGACCCATTCTAAAACTATAAGAAGGCCTTTGGCCAAGTGAAAAAATCAAGCAATATGTCATGGTTTTTGTCATTTTTGTATTTATCATTGGTTGTTCTATGATTTTTAGCATCAATTGTTGGTTTTGCAAATGTAACTTCGTGCCTTATCATTTGGTATCAAAGCAATTCTTTCATAGTTCTTTCTAATTTCTTCCTTCCCACCCAACAACTTTCTCTCACAGCGAGATCCATTGGATAAGATTTTTGGATGGATTTCATCTTTGCAACTCGCTTCCATCATTCCTCAGGACCTATAGGGTTAGATTTTTGCGTTGCATATTTTAGTTTGTTTGAAATTAGAGAAGTTCATTTTCTTGGTCTCCACAACCATTGCAAAGGATCCTACGCTCTCATACAAACAAATTATTAGCTTGATACTCATAGAACCACTCTCTCATTTTACAATCCAATCCAGGTTGTTCAAACTACACATGTTCACAATTTTTACCAATATTTTACCACAACCATGCTGACAGTGTTATACTCCTAAGGTTTCTTTTGGTTCATTCTACACACATACATCAAACAAAACCCTTTTTTCTCTTATGCATCATAGTTTATCTCAAACATGACATCGATCATGTAAGTTATTTAACTCACTCCATCAACAAACTCTTCATCAAGCCTTCATACACATAGGTTAGTGTTTCTTCTCCTCTTAGTCAGTCACTGTTTTCAAGGGTCTACTCCCTATGTAGTGATTTCTATCTATCAATGTCTTTGTGAAATCCATGGTCTTCACACTTTGTTTATCAAACACACACAACTTTATTATGCTTTGAAGATTTTCTACTAGTTATGTGTGAAGTCCACACTATAGCTTCAACACTCTCTTTCTACATAGTTGATATATTTTATGACATCTCTTGTAACCACATGTTCAACCCCTAGGTAAGGCATGAAAATATCTATTATCTTTCCAAGGAAACCACATCATTTTACAAGTAGTTTTTGCCACTAACCTTCAACGCCTTCTCATATGCTTTTTCTTTATATATCCCTCAACTCGTGTAACAATTGTGACTCTTGTAATGAAGTCCCAATCATGGGTTTCTTGAGATCTCATTCTTCACAATTGTTCGTGAACTCTAATTCCTCTTTGGTTCTTTCATCAGTATTCATTTTTATATATTTGTGGAAACCCTATGTATCATTCTTTATGATCAATGTTTCGAGCTAAGTAGCACAACCCATATTTAGGAGATACTCATTAGTTGTCATACGTTTGGAGATTAGGCAATTTAATTAATAATCGTTATCACCATGAATACAAATTTATTTTCTAATGTCAACTCATTCATGGTGAGCATTTATTAATTGGAGGCATTTTTAAGGTGGGGACATTTTTTAGTGTGGTTAATAATAGGTGCCTAATAATTTCTTAATTTCTAGCCATAATTCTAGTTGATATTGTTTGAGTGTTTTTCAATTTCCACATCCTCTTTGATGCCTCTCTTTGTGTAGTGATATATACTAACAATAACCTCCACATTGTCTATACAAATACGATGCCCACAATTCTTAGAATGCTTTGCCAATAAAATTTCTTAGTTCTACCATGAATAATGTCAACACTAAGCTCCTTAAATCTTATATGAATAAAACAACCATAGTTTCCAATATATGTACCTTACCATAGTCACAAGGGATATATTAAACAAAGGTTTACCCTTTTTCATATCTATTCGATCCTTCACATGTCTTGTCATTCTTCTTAGAGTATTTGGAGATGAGAAAGCAATTCTTATTTGTTTCTCTTATGAGATATTCAATATCATGTCTGTTGTCATTGGATATATGGAAAGGTTATGGTTTTAGGATGTTGTCATTTCTTCCCACGGGGATTCAAATTGTTGACTAATATCTTATCACATTCATCTTCATAATTTTTTCAATTTTTTTTATTGAGATTTGATACGTCGATTTGGCAAATGTTTGACAGTGTGTTCTTATAAAATGAAAGGACTACAAAATAGTCATGTTTTGTTGCGAACCTAAAATTGTCGTTAAACTTGTTTTTTGCAAAAACAAAATATGCTACGACAATATACACACAATATACTACTGCATGACTATAATTTTGTAACCAATGGATCTATATACTAATTATTATATTTTTTTGAATTCGATCAATGGGGAAACCTTGTCGATTTTCAACATGTTTTGTGTTGCAACACTTTTCTCTCAATTGACTATAAAACTAAAAAATCTACGAATACCCGTTTGAAGTAGATGCGCCAATTAACTACACCATATTATTTTCAATTTTTTTGGTGATGTATTTTTAAGGTTATGGATTTTTCATTTCACCGCATTTTGAAAGAGATGAAACCAAACTCGACACATGTTAAGAAAAAAAAATTAAAAATATTAGATCTCACCTGTACACAACAAAATCTATACCTATGGAAAGTATATTCAATGATGAAACTAATGGTATCAAGTTCGACAGTCGATTTGTAGTGTAAGAGATTGTTTTTACCTTCCGAAAATGAAGAAACCTGAAAACCTTTCATTTTTCCGTGTGAACAGGTTTTCGGCCGAAAAATAGTTTGGCCAAAAACCCATTTAAATTTTTGGCCAAACTTTGTTTTCAATAATTGACCATTGGATTTAATCAAAAAACAATTTCGGCCGTTGGATTAATTAGTTTTTCAGCCAAACTATTTTTCAGCCGAACTATTGTTCGGCCAAATCATAGTTCGGCTGAAAAATTGTAAAATATGCATTTCGTGATGCGATTCTCACCGAAGTGTTACCCATCTTCGCGAATTCACCCTTCCCTTCTCTTCGTGGGGATGATCCCACTTCAGAACTGGGTCTCCTACCTAAAAATATTTTGTTTCCAAATTTCCGACTATCAAACCATCTCTTATTGTTACATTGATGAAGGGTAAACTTATCTCTGGCCTTTTCTCTTTCTTCTTCAAGTTTTAGCAAGGTATTAACTCGTGAGACAACTGCAATGAGGGAAGCAAGACATTTGGTGGAAGTATAGCTTATTTCCTGTAAACTAATGTATAAGGCGAAACCCCTAGAGCATTCTTTGGAGTGACCCTATCAACCCATAAAGCATTAGAAAGGGATATATGCCAATTTCTCTGGTTTTCAATAACTGTTTTCTTCAAAATTCTAATCAAGTTTTTATTAGTAGATTCTACTAACCAATATCCTTGTGGATAATAATTCAAAGAGTAATGCGATTTAATTCATCTTTCCACTGCAAATTCACTTAACTCCAAAGATGAGAAATAGAAAGCATTTTCAAAAACTAAAGAAATTGGAACCCCAAACCTGGTTATGATGTTCTATTGCAGAAATTTAATAGCAACATCCTCGTTGACTTTGCATAAGTGGACATCTTCAGTCCATAGAGTAAAATAATTCGTCGCAGTAAGAATGTAATGATGATGCATAGAAGAGTTTGGGTTGATTTCTCCAATGATGTCTAAGCCCCATTGTTCAAATGGTTCAAAAATAATGACCGACTGTAATGGTGCTACTGGTTTTTCTAATCTACTTGCACTCTTTTGGCACATCTCACATTTTCGAGCATATGCGTGTGCATATTTGAATAAAGTAGGCCAGTAATATCCCGCTCTTAATATTTTATGAGAAGTAGTATCTTAAAAGTAATGACCTCCAACAGGACCATCATGTAATTCATTAACCACCTTTTCTACATCATCCTTTTCTAAACATCTGAGAAATACTCCATGATAGTTTTTTCGAAGAGTACTCCATTAATTATCTGATATGCAGCTGATTTCAAATGGAGAGCTCTTCTCTTCTTCGCGATCCAATGTTCTGGAGTATACCCATGCTGAAGATAATGTACAAGATCTATGTACCAGGAATCAAGAGTAGTGTGAATGGAACATACCTCTAACAAATTCATTTCAGATTCATTGTTCCATCCATTTATTTCTGTAGTTGACTTTTCAGTAAGTAACTTGCATAATCCTTATCCTTTGGCGATCTTAGCATATTTAAACTCTAGGTCATATTCTTGTAATGCGGACCCAATTCCCACGTCTCTCTCTCAATTATTTTAACATGGTTACCCAATTCTCCCACGTCTCTCTCTCCTAGAGTGAAGAACATTCCTGAGGATAATATATGGTATCTCTTTAGGGGTACTTTAAAGGAGAGAATACAACATGAGGTATGTCTCTTTTAACCTAATCATTGGAAAATTATTTTACTTTGGAAAGGAAATTTGAAGTAAAAATATGGCTACGAGAAGGGTTACTACTAACACTTGTAGAGAGGGAAATGTTTCCTTCCCCAACCAAACTCACCCTACAAGGTTTATTCCTTGGAAAGTGGAGGAAAGAAGAGAAAATGGACTATGTTTCAATTCTAATAGAAAGTATAGTAAGGGGCATAAGTGCAGTGAGAATAAATTATTCTACATTGATTATAAAGAGGAAGAATATCCAGAACTAGAATAGTCCCAAGAGGTAGAGCTAGAAGATCCCTGGATTCGGGTGCACACTTGGCTAGGAGGTCACATGTAGGTGTAATCATGGTGTGAGGAGACGAGGAGGATTTACCAAAGGAGCCACCTCCTTCTGTCAGAAGGTAGGAGGATTAATGTGTGGAGCATGTGAAGGAAGGATCTTGAAGAAGGAAGGAATGGCGATGAGACTATCTCATTTAAGAAGACATGATAATGAGAGGGAATGTGGCAGAGAAAGTATGCCATCTTTAGGGAGGATCGTTAAGAGCTTCAGTGTCATTCATTGTAATCCAAGTCTCTCGTACCTTGGTCGCATGGGAATTGATTGGGAAAATCCTAGTGCAGGAGGGAGAGCCAAGACAAAATTTGATTATGCCATTAATGGTGCCTCCGTGATAATGGTTTTATTTGTTGGTACTGGTTACAGAGTCCAGGAAAATGGATATATACGGAGTATAATAGCTAGAGAAGGAGATAAGGATGACGTATGGCGAAGGCTGATTAAAAAATGACAAGATCTTTATAACCATTATTTGCATGTGAATGTTTGAATGCTTAAATCCATTAAAAATGATTTAAATGAAAAAATTACAGAGCATATTTGAAGCACACAAACACATAAAAGAGATGCAAACCATGAAATTTTGTATACAAGAACTAATAATGGAGTTTAACCTCCTTGGGCTATGTCTCCGGGCCACTTCTAATGAGAAGGTCGATCTCATTTAGTCTTCAAAGCTTACAAATAGAGTTTCTAGAAATACTTCTATTCGCTATCAGTTATCGACAAAAATAGACAGCACCATTGCAATCCTCTCGAAAAATCGAGAAAAATGTGTATACATCGACTATGTCTTCCTGAGGCCTCCTCTAGCATGCAAATTGAGAAACTCTGCCTGCATAAAAGATAAAATAGTATGGATTCTGCCTCGGGATTGGTGCCCATTAATGGTTGTACAAAACTCGAGAATTGTGCATAAAAACCACATCAGGATCCATGTAGAAAACGAACTCGGGAAGCTTTCCAACACTATGCAAAAATCGCCTCGGGAAGCATGCCCAAACAGTGCAAAAATACCTCGGGAAGCTTTCCAACACTATGCAAAAATCGCCTCGGGAAGCATGCCCAAACAGTGCAAAAATACCTCGGGAAGCATGCCCAAACTATGTAGAAACTGCCTCGGGAAGCATGCAAAACCACCTTGGGAACCGTGCAATTGGTTTTGTTCACTTTCTCGAAATCCGTGCCCAGGAATGGTTTTTATAATGGTTTTTGAGGCGGTTTTGGGATCCCATATCCCCGTTTGTAATTCTTAAGCACTTAACGCCATATCCCTACACAACAAGCATCAGTGGTGTGTTGGTTAAAGCATTGGTCAATGGGGAGGGAGTTTGCGGGTTCAAGCCCGCGGACCTCTCCCCATAACTCATTTTTGTGGAATGTAATATTGGCATGTCTATTATACGGGTGTTGACCATCGGATCGAGGGCCTAGCCATAGGTCTCACCGCTTTTAATATTGGCATGTGTATTATACGGGTGTTGACCATCGGATCGAGGGCCTAGCCATAGGTCTCGCCGCTTTTACAAATAAAAGCTTGCTTATATATAATTTTTGCCATATACATGTTAAGAACGAACGTGTGGCGCGCTGGCTAGGTTGTTTGGTAAAGGCTTTGGGTGCTCTTTGAGGTCATGGGGTTGAATCCCATGGACACGCAATGATTTTTAAGGAAACATTGCATTGCCAAGTTTTGTCCAGATCCCGTTTTTTTTCCAAATGAACCATAATTTGCCGAAACTTCAAACCTTCATAAATTCTACATCAGGAGGTATTTTTGCGCGTAACAAACGATTCCAGAAAGCTATCGACGACCTATTCACCACTGTAGGATTTAATTTACATTTTGAAGACTTTAAATTAGATCGAATATGAGATGATCCTCCTGGATCAAAGGTCGAAGGGTTGATGCACTCACGGTGATTTGGGATCTTGTAGTGCTTAGAGTGTTAAGGGTGGTCATGGCTCCCTATTAGATAATGTGCAGCCACTATGAGGGGAGAGGAAGAGGCGAAATAGGTCCTGTCATAGTGGATTGGTGGCAAGATTATGTGGAGGTGACTCCTCCCCACATTGAAGAGGCCATTGCGGAATTGGAGGAAGATGAGATGCAAGAAAATAAAGATGAGTAGGGTCCGATAATGGTTTTAATCCCATATTGGACTATGAGAATGCTTCTGAACAAAACCATGAAGGAACATGAAATATTTGGAAATCTGTTAGCTCATATTTTAAGCAACTTGAAGGAGGACCTGCTGAAGAACACACTGGACATTGAAGCGGTTATGGACCTAGAAAATGCTCCATTTAAATGCCATCCTGATGAAGAGAAGTCTCCACATAATGACCCAATTCAGCCATCTCCGGTTTGCATGCCACAACCTTCGGAGGAAGTGACTCCTCGAGTTGAAGGGTCAAGGTAATTCTAGCTTCATTGTTTATGTCATGTTTTGAGTGGGTCTTGTGTTTTATGTGGGTTTCTGTAATTACTTTGGGTCTTAGTTTTTTTGAACGATTGATAGAATGATAGGTGAACATATGGGGATGGTTTTGCTTCCTTGTGACAGAGCGAGAATGTTGATTATATGTAATGGGATGAGGTGGTGCAAGATTTTGGTAGATGTGGGCTCAGGATTAAGTCTGGTCTTAGTCATGGACATACTTGTTTTGCAACAATATGTATAGTTTTTTTTGGTTAGTAATTGAAGGTGATTCCTATCTCACTCATAAAAAAAAAGAGGTAGAGCTAGAAGATACTACTCCAACCATATCTTTCCATGCATTGGTCAACATTAGCACTCCTCAAAATATCAAGGTATAAGAATATATGAAAAAGAAAAATGTAACATTGTTGATTGATTCTAGTAGTACCCATAACTTCATTAATTGCAAATTAGCCAAACTTGTCAATTGCTTTACATGTCCAACACTACAATTTCAAGTAATGATTGCAAATGGAGGCACCATAAATTTTTCATGGAAGTGCCATAATATCAATCTTAATATGGGGGATTATTTATCGGATAGTCTAAAGATTGCAATCCAAATGGATTGCAATCCAAATGGATGGCATTGATGTTGTACTAGTGGTCCAATGGCTACAATCATTGGGAACAACGGATCTTATTTTTCATGAACTTTTCGTGAGATTCTCCTTAGAAGGAAATGAAATTAAACTTATAGGTATTCGAAGGAAACCCTCTAAAGTGATAAACTCTAATAGCATGGCAATTTTTTAGAAAAGGGACACCATGGCATAATTGCAAAATTGTGCTCACTAGATATTCAAGCATGTATACCCTCTATTCTAGGGGATCTCTAAAAAGTTATTGACAAACATTACAAGGTATTTGGAGAAATTCCTAAATATCTCTCTCATACCAACCATATACTCTTCCCAAAATCGACAGCATTTAAAAAAATAATATACATATTAAATATTTCAAATAATTTGTTTAGGTAAATCACAAAATATTAAGGAAGTTCAAGAACATGCATAAGTTATACACTATTACATAAGTTTATCTATGCACATAATATGTTATTGAAAAATGAAAAATAAAGTTTGCAACAGATTTTGTAGTTCATTGTAGATAAAACAAAGATAATGATAATATGTAGTTATATATTATGACTATATAAATGATGATAAATTAGAGATGACTTCTTGGTGATAAATTAGAGATGGTTTTTTCTAATTACACAAACTTTAAATTTAATTCTAATTATTATTAAGATTATATAAATAACCTTGAAATACATAATTTTAATTATTATTAGGAATATATAAATAACCTTGAAATAAGAAATATAGATATCTATGATTCTATGCAAAATAAATATAAACAATATTTTTATATAAATACCCAATTTAAAATCAAGATGTCTCCAAAGAGGTAACATTCAAATCCCTAAATATATATTTAATTTTATAGAATCTAAAATATAAACATAAATTCTTTTTCAAATCTTACAAATTTAGTATGGATTATGATAATACTAATATAGATTTATTTTAAACCCAGATCTATTAAGCACTTAAAGGGATCTAATTTATCATTATTTTGAAATCTTAAACTCAAGAAATTTGATTCCTCTTTTGCTTAATAAATTCACCTCATATGTGATTTAATATTCACATATGTAGACAAAAAAAATAAATCAATTTCAATTCAAATTAAAACTGTTCTCGACCAAGGTTATAAACCCATCCTACTTGAGAAATTAGGATTTCTTAAAAAAACATAAAAAATAAAAAGTTTACACAACATGGAAGAATATGGCATGGGAAGTGCAGTTGGAATATTATGGAAGTTTGGCTTGGCTTCTCTTGTCAACCATCTCCACCGAATTAAATTAAATATTGCTCTCACGTCTGCGTCACGGCAAAGCTGTCCATTTTTGAATTTTGGAAAGCCTTTCGGAAGACAAATTCCAGTAAACAAGTGAGACGAGAATTTTTCATGAGTTTCGTTAAACAGCTAACAGGCCCGAGGGCTACGTATGTGGTTTAGGGCCGGACTATCTCGTTCGTTTGACTGATCGTACGGTGTAAGCCCTGGGAATATCTGGAGCGTAGTCATCTTTTAGAGGGCTTTATAAGAAAGATTATATCAATTACAACCAAGCACATCATATCAATGAAAATGACTAGACGACTCTTTGAGATGTTTACATGAGTTATTTTTTAAGATGCGAATGAGAACGCTCAAATTTTTATATTAATATTGTTAAGGATTTTAAATATTTAAATATATTTAATGATCTTAACTATTTTAGGTACATAATTATACAGATATTTTAGATATACAATTTCTTAATGTGGATATAATTAGCAATTGTACTTAAGGATCCAATAAAAGAACTACTACTTATTGTAAGTAAAGAAAGAGAATTTAGTAGGTGTATCTAAAGAATATATATAGAACAAGAATCATAATTTGAAGTGTTTTTACATACTAAATCTATTTTACACTAAAATACCATCCTGAATATACTTAAAAGGAATGTAGATGCATAAAAAAACACATAACACTGGAATCACAATTTGAAAGTGTTCTTGACATACTAAATTAATTTTACCCTAAAATAACATCCTAAATATACTTAATTAAAGAATAAGATTTATTATGAATACCATTCTTCAACTATAAATTTCAACAAAACAAAAACTTTTACATTTCAAAATAATTACTATTTCATAAAAACAAAAAACAAAAAAATTGTTAAGGTGCCCCCTTTACTTGAGTATTTCTACTCTACCTTTTGGTTAAGATTTGGGAGATCCATTCGATTCATAAAAATTATTTTTATTTTTTAAAATTGATTAAGGTCCTCTCTCTTTACTTAACTATTTCTACTCTGCCTTCTCTCTATACTTGAGGTAAAGCCTTCTTCTAGAGTTATTTTTATGTGCACCACTTTTCAAAAGGTGGGACAAAGATTCACGGATTCATTCTAGGACATGATAGGTGGAGGAAACACTAAGTGCACCCCCTCCCACTTATGAATTTCTTATTTGCCTTTACGACTCACCGATATGTCTCACATACTTGTATCTTTGCTAGGAATGTTGTTTCTACTCTGAACCTCATGAATTTCTTATTTTCCTTTACGACTCACCAATATGCCTCACATACTCAAATCTTTGCTAGAAATGTTGTTTCTAGTCTGAACCTGAAGGCATGCTAGAGTCTTATCTCTTTTTGGTTCCATGAAACCATGAGGAAGCATGATCAAAGGGAGAAAGGATGCTTTAGATCCCCTTGTTAGTCCTAAAGTCCACCAACTAGGCTATAGTGTAGCAGAGTTTAGGCACCTCGAAGTTTAAAGGTTTATTTTTATTCATGATTGGATAACTATAAAGGATAAAGAAATAAAACATTTCAATCATTGAAAGACTAGTGAAGATATGAAAACATCAGACTACTTACATACATAAGGATATGTATCTAATAGGCTGAAAAAGAATAACTGACCAAAAGGAAGCAAGAAAGTTTTAACCATAAATGATAAAAGGAAAAACAAACAGTTTAAAATAATGCATCACTTTAATTTTGGTATTCAAAAATACATTTTAAACATCTCTGCAATAAACATTCATTTGCATGCATAGGGATCTATATAAACAAAAAGCACATACAATAGTTCAAACAGAACCACAAAATGTTTAGATGACATGAATATTAAAACCTAGCTCCCAAAACTAAACAACTATCCATTTCCATCATAAAATAAGTCCTTATATAAACAATATATATCACACTGTCAAAATGGTATCATATATACTGTTGACCCTCACGTGTCTCCCCTGCCCCTCTTGTGTCTTTCTCCTATGAATATATAGAACTCTTAGGTCATTTTCCAGCTCACAACTTTGAACCTTATCCCTTTTCCCAAAATAGGAACAGTTACAAAGGAAATGACACGTTTTAACTCATTTCCTACTTTTCAGAAGGTGAAATTCTAAAAAATAGACTTCAAAATGCCACCTGTAGATCACAAATAGTAATAGCTGTGTAAAAACCGAGAGAGGTTTTTGTAAATTGGATTGTTCTCGACAAAACCCATGTTTTAGTTTTGTGATATTCCTCTCGAGATCCTCATAATTCATGCCCAACATTGATGACTAAAACATGCCTTTAAATCTGCACAAACCATAATTTGACAATCTGGCAGCACACATATGCACAAAACATTTTGAACATAAGGAACACTAAAAAGCTTTAAAAATTGGGAGCCAAGATAACACTTACATGACTTAAAATGCAGAAATGAATTCGAAAAGAAATTCAAGCAATCGAAAATAGAGTAAAATTAAATGAAGTAAAAGGAATGTAAAGTAGTTATAACAGGGGATATAAAAAAAGGAAGTTGATAGATCTAAGACTAACATATGGCGTCGTGTGGGGATGGAATGCTCCCTGTGAGCTGGCAAGAACAAGTAGACACCGTGCCTTCCCATTATGTCCTTCTGTGCAACCCGACCTTACATACTTTATGGTCTGCAAACAACCACAATTTTTTTTTTGTGCCTAGTCCATTGGGCTAGTGGAGTCTTCATCCAAAACCTCTGCAACTTATTCAAAAACATGAAAACCCACTACTCGTTGAATGCTAAACTTTAAACTACTCTCCAAACTCAGAATAATCCTCACACAATAATATGATCACATTGTGCAAACTAAAGCAAATGCTCAAGGATGTGCTTATTTATCCACACTAATCCTACTCAGCACAGCTGCTCAATTATGTAATTACAAATTTCCAGAAGAACCGTTTAAGTAATTGATTAACAAGCCAAACTCTTTGTATGTGCTTCATCAAAGGGTGAAAACATGAAGTTGGGAAACAATTTTGGCTTGTTTTTTACAAAAACAACTGCTAATTTTTATGTTTTTCAACTTCGACCTCTTCAAACCCATATCTCCCCTAGGAATTTCAACTTGAAGTAAACACAAAGGTTTTACAGAATTGAATTAGCTTTCTACTCGTATTTTTTTTAATTTTTTTTATGGACATACCGTGGGACAAATTTGTTGTCAACCAACAGCATATAATTGAAAATTTTAGGTATGGATAATGAGTGACCTGTGTTGACGACGGTTTTTTGATAGATGGTTATTCATTTTAAGGAAAACAATTGTATGCTCATAATCTACACACACTAAAATTGATCCTAGACTATATTTCGAGTTTTTTACGACTCGGGAACTATTTATTATTATTTATCGAAACAACATATGTTTAGAAAATGGTGCATTATCAACACATGTTTTTTTCTTCACATTTTCTTTCAAATGTTACTCTTATCAAACAAACTAAAACCAACCCATTGAAGAGGACACTTCAAGGAACATCCTTGTATTTTTTTAAATTTTTTTGGCTTCGTCATTGTGATGATATTGAATTTTCATTGTGACTAATTTTTCAGTCACTTAATTGTTTAATGATAAAGTTTAGTAAAAAAATAGAAAAAAATAGTAATCCTAAATGAAATTGAAAAAAACTTATATTACTAGAAAGTAGATTGAATGGTGAATCTACTGGTATAAACTCCGACATGTAATTCTCATGTTTTGCAATGGTCCAACCTTGTTAAAGTGACACATTTATGAATTCTGCAAAAATGGTGCTGGAATTGTTGACTAGAAACTCTCGAGCAAGAAAATGTCTTCCAAACTCTCAGCTCAGAGTTTAGTTCAAACTCTTTTTTTAAAATACAGCGCGACGATTGGTTCAAACTCTCGGCCTAGAGTTTTTTTAAACTCTCAACCCAGAGTTTGAACTCTCAAAACTCTCAGCCTAGAGTTTGAGTTTGACTTTTTTCGTGTGGTCATCCACCCGCACTCCGTTTTTTTCACTCCGTTTGTCACCAAAGTGTTTCCTAGGTTCGCGATTTCACCCCAAAATGAAGACTAGAAAAAATAATGGACACTTGATCATAAATTTGATATTCAGATTTATAATGAAACAATAATTGATACTTTGATTTTATGAATTCTTCCATATAGATGGCCATCGGATCGCAGAAAACAAAAGAAGTGAATTATGACCACAAAAGGTTACCTCTGCCTCCTGCTTGAAATGAAAAGGTTTTCCTTGTAAATCCTTTATTCCATGAACATCATTCGATCATTGGTAATCAAAGGTATCAGGATTATCTTGAATCTGCTCTAGAATTTCTTAGAAAACATCAACAACAATGTCATCATGAGAATCAACAAGGTGATCCTCCTCTTCCATGCCGCCTTCAGACGGCTTTAGCTGTCATACATCGGCTCCAGTTTTTCATGGATAATGGACTGAATGCCTTCATGAATTTGCTGATCAAATTCCTCCACATAACACATATCTGGATCTTGCTTTTCAGGATCATCATCATATTCATAAAAAAATGGAGCATCTTGATAAAATTATAATGACAAATATGAAGTTATCTGAAAATTATCATCATTAATATGATCTTCAAACAAACTTGGAATAGCTTCTGTATCATAATCATCATTATAAGAAACATTTGGATTGATGCCAAATGCATCCAAAGTATTATTGTCAGCAAATTCAATATCTAACTACTGAAAATCCTCCTGCTATAAAACATATTTAGAAGAAGTTGCATATGACATTGAATCATCCACGAATCATCTTCTTCTCCCTCAACATTATCCTTCCTTTCATCTGCATTTCTAGAAGCATAATCTATAAAATCTTGAGTGTATAATGCATATCCCTCACAACAATGCTCAAAAAGTTTCCCAGCTGGGTAAATCTTCTTGCAATATGAAAAAAAGGCATCATGAAAGTCCTTCAAAGAGGAAATACTAGAAGCAGGAAGGGATTTATACCATTGCCTAGCATAGCCATCCAGTGAGTACATGAACATTTTCATTAATACATCTTCATGATGCATACTCAGCTGATCCATGTATTGGTGAAATTTAATTGCATGATGTGCCGGATTGTCCTCTTCCTTCTCTCTGAACTGCGGAAGAAAATCTCCCTACTTGTCCATGATAGGTACTGCATTTGGAAACCCCGGAACAACTGAGAAATTAAGTAGAGCAACTCTCTATGTGAAAATAGTAGCAAAATCCTCTAACATCCTGGAATTGTGAAGTCGCCTCTGGATTCTTCAAACATGGAGTCGCCCGGGGAATAAATCGGCAGTCAAACTAGTGTCATGCTTTTGTCCAACATCAAGAGTTGGATCTAATCGTTTTCGTTCTCCCATGGAAGATAATCTTCACTTCTGTCCCCGACAACGACGCCAACAGATGTTAGTCCTAAATTTTTCCAACTAGACTACAGGGTAGCAGAGTTTAGGCACCTCAAAGTTTAAAGGTTGTTTTTTATTCATGATTGGATAACTGTGAAGGATAAATAAATAAAACATTTCAATCACTGACAGACTAGCGAAGATGTGAAAACATCAGACTACTTGCATACATAAGGATATGAATCTAATAGGATGAAAAAGAATAACCGATCAAAAGGAAGGAAGAAGGTTTTAACCATAAATGATACAAGGAAAAACAAACAATTTAAAATCATTGGATCACAATAATTTTGGTGTTCAAAAATACATTTTAAACATCTATGCAATAATCATTCATTTGCATGCACAGGGATCTATATAGAAAACATCTATATTAACAAAAAGCACATACAATAGTTCAAACAGAACCACAAAATGTTTAGATGGCATGAAAATTAAAACCTAGCTCCCAAAATTAAACAACTATCCATTTTCATCATAAAATAAGTCCTTATATAAACAATATATATCATACTGTCAAAATGGTATCATATATACTGTCGACCCTCATGTGTCTCCCCTTCCCTTCTTGTGTCTTTCTCCTATGAATATATAGAACTTTTAGGTCGTTTTCGAGCTCACAACTTCAAACCTTATCCCTTTTCCCAAAATAGGAACAGTTACAAAGGAAATGACATGTTTTAATTGATTTCATGCTTTCCAGATGGCGAAATTATGAAAAATAGAGTTCAAAGCACCACCTGTAGATCTCAAATCGTAATAGCTGTGTAAAGCCTGAGAGAGGTTTTTGTAAATTGGCCCATTCCTGACAAAAATCATGTTTTATTTTTGTGATATTCATCTCAAGCTCCTTGGAATTCGCGCCCAATGATGATGACTAAAACAGGCCTTTAAATATGCACAAACCATAATTTGACAATCTGGCAATGCACATATGTAGAAAACATTTTAAACATAAGGAACACTAAAAATATTTAAAAATTGGGAGCCAAGCTAACACTTACATGACTTAAAATGTAGATATGAATTCGAAAAGAAATTCAAGCAATCGAAAACAGATTAAAATAAAATGAAGTAAAAGGAATGTAAGGTAGTTATAACAGGGTATATAAAAAAAGGAAGTTGACTGATCTAAGACTAACACCCCTTTCATCACTTAATACAAATTCCCCTTCTTTTAAAGATGTTCCATGGTTACCCATTTTGTTTGCCTCCTTGTTTAGTTCTCTCTTGACATGGAAGGAAGAGTTTGAAGTAAATTTCTTAGCCAAGGAAATAACCCTATGAAATAGTGTAGAAACTATTGGTTCATTAACCGCATTACCTTTCAAAAAGGATCGAATGATTAGGTTGAAACATTAGTAATGGTTGCATCTTGTATGTCTTAATCCAAGAGCACCTTAATCCCTTGAAGAGTTGAAAGGGATTATGCTTCATTGTTGGATGCTATGCTTAAACCCCAAGCTACATGGACAAAATTTTTCCTTTAGGATCAAAGAGACTTCCCAAACACCTATCACCCCCGCTCCATTTAATTACATCAACTAAAGAGTTTTATATAAAAAAAATTATATTAAAGTTGATACCTATGAATTGGTGAATCCATGAAAACATATCTCACTTTTTAATGAAATGTGGTGATGAAAACTTGATATTTTAGGAATTTTTTAAATTGAAGTATGTAATGAATTTGAGAAACCAAAAATGAATGGTAGATGTGTTATACCATTGACTTAAGTTAGAGATCAAAATATGTGTTTCCTCTTAAAAGCCAATAAACCTATTGAACCTCAACCAAATAATAGCTAGTTAGAAAAAGAAACAATGACACAATTTGTCAAATAATTAGCCTAATAAAAATCCAAAATTGAGACAAATAAGGTGAACTAGACTAAATATTCAACTAACTTAAATTTGAATATGGTGAAAATGAATGTGCAAGCTTGTTATAATTTTAATTATGGAAATAAATGAATGTTTAATATGGATGTATGCTAGTTTTATTTCTTTTATGTTACCAAATGATATATTTTTTTTAATTACTTTATATGTTTAGTAACTTATGATTCAATCTAATTCTTTTGTTTTTAATCTTAATATTAAAAAAACAATTTTAATAATTAAAATTATGATTTATAAAATATTTGTAACATTAAATTTAATATTGAGAATTTGATTTTCTTTCAAGTTTGAGAATTTCTCTTATATGATTATTATTCATATAAAAAAATAATAATAAAGAATTAATTTTTACTTTATAATAATTTCAAAAAAATGCTTAAATAAATAAAATATATCAATTAAAACATTTATTGAAAATTAATTTAATTTTTAATAATAATTTACATTGAATTATATATTGTGTTTTCAATTAAATTTTAAAAAAAGAAATTAACCATAATAATAACTAAACTTTAATAAATATATAATTTTATTTCCTTAAAAAATTAAAATAATTTTTTTATTATGTAAAAAAATTAATTGAACTTACTTCAGAATTAATTAATATGAATATCCACTTTTAATATATATATATATATATATTTAACATTTAGAATTTTTTCAAATGTAAAAACAAGACTTTGTCATTAAAATACCGTTATACAAAATAGATAATTAAATACAGTTTTTTCAAATGTAAAAACAAGACTTTATCATTAACACGCCGTGATACAAAATAAATTAAATACGGTTATTCTGCAATCCCAAATAAAGTCAATACACTGCCTTTTTTAAATTTATCTTCGAATGTTTTTTTAACGTTATCATCTTCCTAAATTAAACCTTCTCACCAAGTAGTTGGGGAGGCGCACATCACCCTCAAATTAGGCAGCTCTGTTAGTGCCTTTGGTACTCTCTTGCCAATGACGAGTAATCGGAGTTTGGGAATGAATCTTTCACTATACATACCATACATGTAGTCAAAGTATTTACATAAAAAATGAACATAAACATTCTATGGAATAACATTGTTTAATGCTCTATGAAAATGCTGATAAATACTTCTCATACTTGGTCAAAAAAAATGGCAGTCTTGTCATTAAATCCAAGTTTGTCCAGAGTGAGTTATTTGTACCTGGATAAACATTAGACACCTAAAGATCCTATAACATATAAACATATGCAAAATTAAAATAACATTAATATGAATTCCAGATCTAATAATTATTATAGCAAAATTTGGTATAATTCCAATATAATAGCACTCACTTACAAAGAATACATTCACCATTGATGTCCATTGCTGCTTTGATCTCCTGCTCACAAAGTTTAGACGACCTTCCCTTGGTTCCAACCCTTTGAACCTTTATGCGCAAAATTTGCCTATATCTGCAAAGAGCTATTGTCAATTTCCAACGCTGTTAATATATGATAATTTATAAGGTTCTATTGAATTGTAACAAGATGGCACAAAGAAATGCTTTGAATGGCGGTGGCCCAAGATGTCAACCAAAAGGACATAGGAATCTGAATGAAGATTTGAGCATAGAAGGTTATGCGATGTTATGGGAATGGAAGACGCCCTTTCTTTTCTTGCTAGGTCCTGGAAATTCAAAATGAAATATACAAAGGATTGGAAGGCCAATACTTTTAGCAGTGGATATGCAATCGTCCAAAACGACTGCAGCTTGAGTGAGGGTCATATTTGAACCATGGTCATGGCTCGTCACCAATCCACATTTGATTGATCTTGTTAGGATATTTCAATACTCCATCCTTGTCCTACCTAGCATTATTTATTTTTCCTAGTTGTTGATGATGTCATTTTCCCCATAGTGTTGTGCAGATGTCATCCAGGATCCATATACCACCTTCTAAGCCTTGCATGCATCATTTTAGGACCACTTCAGTCATTTCCCTATTTTATAGGAACCTACTGAGTGTTCCAGTGCACTCCACCTGAGTTACCTGACTCTTGTGGGGGGTTGGAGCTCTAGATGCCACTGATTGTGGCCTCATGCGCCCATTTCTGATTGACATGCATGAAAAAATCACTATTGCACCCTGCTTAGTTAGTTAACTGATTGTGATCCACTGTTACTTATGGGCGGATTGTTCCATGCAATATTTCCACGTTTTCAACATTCGTGGGTCCATGAAATCAATTTTTATTGTTTAAAAAAAAAAAAAATTAGATGGCGGAAAAACTGTGGCAATAGCGACGATGTTTAATTTCGTCCCTATATCCACGAAATTTCAATGTTTCAATTTTTGTCCCTATATCCACGAAGGTCGAGCTATATATACTACATACTCTAACCATTATTTACACATTTGCTATAGTTGAGACACATTTAGCGCGGATTTTGAACTTGCGAGGTGATTGTTTGAGCTTGGATATTCTACATAGTTCTGATTTTGAACTTGCAAGGTTAGTATTTTATATTTTTTTGTCTATATTCTTATAAGGGTTAGAATTTTATATTGTTTAGTAATGAGGCTTAGGCTATTTTTTTTTTCCCATGATATATTTAAATGGGTTAGGCTAATTTTTTTCCATGATACATCTAAATGGGTGAGGCTAATATTGTTAAATGATATATCTATTAGGGTTAGACTAATTTTTTTTCCATTTATTAAATGTATCTATGAATGTATTAATTATAATAATATATTATAGAGAAAAATGATATAATAGATCAGAATTAGGTCACCCATATTACATATAACAAGATTATTCTCTTGTTTTGAATGATAAGGTTAAGGAAATGCTTTTAATCTTGGATTAGTTTAGCCTTGACCCACTTTCAACATTAACCATTATGACTATAGAAATAGGATGACCCTTGACATAATTAATGTCTCTTAACAAACTTTAACCTCAAACACACTAACACCATAATACACTATAAACCCTATCCATTTTTATTGTGAACACATTATGATTCCTAACAGCCTAACCCACTGGAACACCTTAGTCCATATCTAGTATTATATATGACCCATAACCGTTATCACCCCTATCAAAATCATTAACCAAGTAAGATTTGACTTTGATAACACTAAGAACCTAACCACTATGATCCCAAGTCCCTATGAGCCACAACACAATATTCCCTTAACACATGTTTTTACCACCAACAAACTAATGCTTAGTACATTGTAACCCTTATCCACTATGCCCTTGAACACATGATGACACATGTAAGGTTACAAGGTTGTTTTCTTTGATATAGGTATTTATAAGTTTAATTTAAAAACATAAAAAATAACAAGTATAGCAAGCTATATATATGTATATAGGGTCCAATATATTGTTCTTATTGTACCCTTAACTTGCCACATTAAAAACGCCATGCATTTATAAACCCTTTTTGGACTTTATTTTATGAATGGCACATGTTTCATAAGATTGATGTTGCTTTTCATTTTTATTTTATAATGTTAGATCAATGATAAAGTATGAACAAACTTGTAAACGTAATCAATTTTGGATGCTAAACTTAATTCAAATTGCAATGGGTTTAGAATTGACTCACGAGTTTTGTAATGATTACATATTAGTAAACTATCACAAGAAGATGGTACATTCGAAGTATATATTATCATAATTACGATTTAAGAAAACACACAATGTCTATTAAGTAACCTCCAATCTACAATTGGTTTAATTAATCTATACCAAAAACTAAATGTCTTTATTTGATGTATCTTAATACATGACAGCTCGGACATTGTGCAAGCTGTTATTTTAGTGGCCTAGCATCACTTTTTTTAACAAAAATGGATAAGACTTTTATAAAAAGGATGAAGTTAATGCAAGAACTATCAAGGTCTCCTTTTGAGAAAATCAAAGGCCATTGCACAACGCTTGTTGGCATCAATGAAAATTACTTTCGTCTTCATGTTTTTCTTTATAAATATAGAAATTGGTTTATAATATACTATTTTCAGAAATATACTTATAATATCTAATGTAATTGACAAGTTATTGTTTGGTATGTTTTAGGTAAGACAATTACTTGTACCACTACAAGGATTTGTCACTATGAATGAAAATGCAAGGAAGCTTGCTCAGTTTAGAGCTGCATTAGAGGCGAGAGGAGATGGAAAATGTTATTGTCCTTGCTCTGATTGCAAGGGCTTGCAAAAAAAAATACTTTTAATAACAACATATGAAAGACATTGTAGGGAGAAGGGGCACGCCGAAGGTGGTTATGAATATCGTCCCCTGGTAAGAGGTCGTTATTCAATTTTTAATATATTCACTGTAATATTCATCATGTCATGAATTTCAGTAAAATGTCGTATTTTTTTACTATATTTTCTATACACACTAATGTTTCTACGTTGTTTGTAAATTTATAGACGTGAAGTGTTACAGGTTACAGATGCATGAACGTGATCTTGAAAGAACTATTATTGAGCATGCTAATGGATTTACCATGGTTAATACAACGACATTTGAACTGGGTACAAAGCCTTATGTTCTTCCATGTCAATGTGAGCAAGTCTACTACTCTGAGGTACCAGGTAAAGCAGATTGGTCATACGTTGTTTGATACGATCCAAGAGGAAGACCAGTAAAGTATACTCATGCACTAGATGATGAAGATAATCACGAAGAAGAAGAAGAAGATGATGATTCAGATCAGGCTGCAGTCGATGTGTTAGATGAAGAAGTTGAAGAGGTTGATCATGCAAACGTAGCAGACGATGATCTCATTGATGATATGGATGACTATATTAGCGAAGATGACTTTTATTATGATGACGATGTGAATGATCCTTTCATCAATATCTATTCAGAACCAGATCCTGATACAGTTGTTGAGTTGGATGAAGAAGAAGATGAATGATATTTAATTGTTGAAAAGTAGAGGTATGCAATGTTTATAGGTTAAAGTAAATGCACTCACCATATGTTCATTTTTTGGATTAACTTGGTTATATTTGAAAATTAGTTTTCTAATCTTATGTTCTACATGTGCAGTAGCGTGGGTGTTCCTGGAGGTTGTAATGGTAATGGTTTGAATTGAACATGTGTCGATTGAGCAAAATACAAAATGAAGTTATGAGATTTATGTGTTAACTTCTGGGTTATTTCAATTACTAATTAGTGGATTTGTATAATGTAAAGGATGTTTGGCAAGGATGTTATTCAATTATATGTTATTCTTTTAATTTTTTTAAAATTCAATGAATCAAGTATTTTTTGTTGAGATAAATTGTTGCTTTAATAAGTATTTTTTCCTTTGAAAATACTTATGGACATGCTATTTTTTAATATATGTTGAGTGACAAAAAAAATCTTTTCAATATTTTTCATGGAGGTTCCGTTGTCCCATGACCCATCTATGTCGCAACATAGCTCTGTCCCAAATCAATGTCACCTATCTCACTATCTCTTGTCCTCCTCAACATGCTAGGATAGTACATTAACACAAGATAATCAACCTCAATCCAAGTTCACAAAAAGTACCTCTCCAATTTCTAGGAAATCCCTTTAAATATGACTCAACTCTACACAAATGCTATATGAATTCACAACACCCACCATTTAGATGCATCATCAATCATATCTATGATATCCCTTAGACCATGCAAGGTCAAATTATAGTAAATGCCCATGTTCTTCATTTTATACTTCAAGGTAACTTGTCCATGTCTATAGAGTGAAGGAGCTAATCCTTAATGCATGGAAACTTTAGAAATATGGCTATAGAGTGAAGGAGCTAAGGTTTTAATTTCCAAGCATATATTTGACTCTTCTTGTTGTTAACTTTCTCTCCTGTTGCACATAAGAATTTTTCAAGGATTGTTTTAAATCTCTCAACAATAATGGTGGAAGCACCACCAACTAGAATCATGGAATCAATAAAGTATGAATAGTTGATTCCTCTAACCCCCTTGGCTATGCTTATCCCTTGAATATTCTTTGCAATTATCTCTTTATACAACTTCCTATTAATGAATCTACCATATTGAGAAACATAGGAAATAATGGATAAGATATATAATGAATATAATGGATAATTACAAACCAAGCTACTCTAATTTTGAATTATGTTGGGACATAATGAAGGACCTCTTTAAAATGATTTAGAGTATGGAAAGGGAATTTTTGCATGATCTTTTTGGTTAAAATAGAAAGGGACAATAGAACACCTGTCATTGGTAAGTGCTTGCAACTAATGTACTGGGTCTATAGAATTGGGATCAAGATGCATAACATAAATTCTATTGACAAGGAAATACCTAAGGCTAAATATGTGAAAATGAATCTTGCAGGTCATTGCAAAGTATCCTTTATGTAGAAAGAATGGAATTTTGCAAGAATAGGACAAGCTACAGTTTAACCAAATGAATGAAGTGTTGTGAGGAAACATTAATATTATGACTATTAAGATTAATATTTTTGCAATGCTATATGCAAAAAGGGAGAACCCAAGTATCCTTGTTGCAAAGAAAAATGCACACTCAACCATAGGTGTAGAACCAAATCACTATATAATTGTGAGGGAGACAATTCCATTGTGTCATGAACCAATGTCAATTTTTTATCTCATAAAATGCACAAAGTCCTAAATATACACCTCCAAACCCTATGCACAACTCTATGTTGGAAAAGGGAGAACCTAAGTATTTTTGGTGCAAAGAAAAATGGGAACCCTAAAATAAATGCAGAATCAATGAACTATACTATTGTGAGGGAGATAATGCCAACAACAACAATTTAGCAAGATTAGTTGATTCATAATTGACTTGAATGATGAAGGTGAATACAATTTGTTAGTTGACATAGTTGTGAAAAGGGGAGAATCTACCCCATGTTCAAAGATGCAATTTACATCCATCACTTACATCCAACAATTAGTAGTCACGCAATCTTATTTGAGAATGTAGCCATCAATCAAAGGGGGGTCTCATTTAAACCTACAAAAGGAGATCTTAAATTTGTTCCTCCTAACCTATGATGCCTTCTTGATAGGTATCACAACCAAAGCAGAGACAATAGGTAAGACTTTTTAGGAAAATTACAAAAGAAAAAAATACATTTTGAGATTTTCACTAGCAATGATTAAAGGAATTCTATAATGTCACTAAAACACTAATATTTTTAATATATCCCACCAAATACCAATTATGGTTGTATATTATTATTTAATTATTTATAATATATAATTTATTTAATTAATATATAGTTATAATATATAATTTATTTAATTAATATATATTTATAATATATAATTTATTTAATTAATATATATTATAATTTTTTAAACACCAAATAAAACATAACTGACACATGAAACATACCTTTCGAGCTTGGCTAAAACACTCTATTAGGTTCGACGACACCCCCTGCATGCATCCGGATCTTGGGCCGTGTCCTCCTTCACTGTGTAACTTCCATCGGTCTTTTGGTGGCACCCGGTCCAGCAGTGTACTCATTGCACTCTGCTATGATTCTTTAATGTTCATGTTCCACCTGGTTTTTGGTTGCACCCACTCAGGCATTGTCCTCATTTCGATTTTCTACAAGGGCTATTGAAGTTGGTTTCTTTGTGGAAACCGCTCCGACTGTGTTTGCATATCCCCTCAGACCCTCAATGGAAACCATAAGTTGAAACCCTCCTCTATTGAGTTGAATCTCTGCATTTTTGGGTGCGAATTAGGTGGTTTTGATTTCATTTGCTAATTAGGTGGTTTTCATTTTATTTCTAATCTCTGGATATTCATATTGTTTTCTAAATTATTTGAGGTCGACTTGTTTCGAATCATATTTTAGAATGTGCTTAGTCCTCGCCTTCCGTACCACCCATAGCACACGGAGTTGAGGTCATAGGGTAAGGAAAGATAGGTGATGGCTGAGTATGAAAATGTCTAGTTGAATCTGCTCCTGGTCATTGGAAACACATTATGTCATGGATTATCGGTTTTGAGGTTAATTAGCCCCCACCTCACTCACATGACTGGATTATCGGTTTTCTAAATGTTTGCAGGGTAGGGTTGGGTTGCTAAAGCATTCGTCATGGAGCAATTATGCCCAATTAGGAAAGGTTGCATTGTGGCCTTGACCGTTTATGTGTTTCCTGTTGAGGTTCTCAATGAACACTTGAATCACTAGAATCCTCTCAATTTCATTGAATGTATTCCCTTCCGAAGGCTCAATGCTAGCCAAATGGTTAATGGGCATTTCATTGACAATTAGCCCCCACCTCACTCACATGACTGGATTATCGGTTTTCCAAATGTTTGCAGGGTAGGGTTGGGTTGCTAAAGAATTCATCATGCAGCAATTATGCCCAATTAGGAAAGGTTGCGCAGTGGCCTTGACCCTCTATGTGTTTCCTATTGAGGCTCTCAATGAACACTTGAATCACTAGAATCCTCTCAATTTCATTGAATGTATTCCCTTCCCAAGGCTCAATGCTAGCCAAATGGTTAGTGGGCATTTCATTCAAAATTAATTTCTTACTATCTTGAGAAAAAATAGGGGTGGGAAATACAATAGCTTCTATTCAAGTCTTTAATGATGCTTTGGGGTCCAAACTGTAAATGGAAACAATGAATTGTTATAGGTCACTCAAAAACATTATAGCTTGGTTAGTGAGTTGGGGCTAGTCATGAATTTAGTATAGTTGAGTGTTGAAGTTCTTGGGGATCTTCGTGTGTCATAAGCTTCACTAAAATGCCTTAGGGAGGTGGTGCTGAAGAGAATATACAAGAAAGTTGATAGGTGGATAGCACAAACTCTGTCTTTAGAAGCTAGATTCTAAATTTTCTCAAAGGTAGTAACTATTACTCATGTGTTATGTCTATTGTAGCCTATCAATGAATGGAGAAGCTCTTTCAAGGTTTACTTTAGATTGGATTGTAGGAAGAAAAGTACTTTACTAGGTTAAATAGGTTTTTTTTGTATCCCTAAGGAGTGGGGTGGTTTGGGGATGACCAAGGTTCATTCCTTCCCTATGTGCAATATGGGAGATTTGGGTCATGGAGGGTCAAGAGAACTCAAAATTAAGTGATATCACATGGTTGCATCTCACGAGGAGCAACACTAAGGAAAACTAGTTGGAGGAATCTCAACTTCCAAACTTTGTCCTTATCTCTTGCTAAATTCCATATTCATGGCACTTTTGTGGGTCAAAGTATCTAAATGGTTTGGGATACTGTTTAGCATCACCTTTCCCAAAAGGGTGACTCACTTTGCACAACCTCGTTTTTCAATGAACATTGCATATGGTGACGTATACTGTAATCTAATATGAAGGAAAATATTTGGTAGAAACAATTTGGTTCTCCACCAATCAATTATTAAAAAATATATTGTTAAGGTGAGAGAGCTCTTTGATGACAACGTGCATCATTGAAAGCCATGGGCTATGTTGAAAGTTGGATTTCAATTAAGTATACCAAACAATCATGCACCCACTGCACAACCTTTTCTTTCATCATCATTCATCATGCATTCAAAATTGACTTATTAGGAGCCCATTATAGTCTTATGTTATGGTTGTCCTTCACTATTTATTGGCTGTTAGTACACCCCCCTTGTGCTGGAGGAGCCATCCTAAAGTTAGAGGAAGAGTTGTTGTGGTGACAGTGGGAAACATCCTTCCCTAGTTCCCCTCAAGTTGGACTCATGTCTCAGGGATTTCTCACTTGAGTGCAACCTTGGGCAGTAAAACTATCTATTGACATCCATGAGCTTTATTAAGGGTGTTAGAAATTAGAAACCATAACCCTCACAGTAAACCAAAGATACCCGTGATTGTAAAATCTATAAAATGACATTAGAATTGTTGTAGTTTATCAAACTGAAGCAATATGAGATTCTAATTCAAATTGCTTCAGATTTCTTTTGATGTACTAAGCGCATCTTTTTCCTTTATGGTTCGTAGCATGGATACCATGCAACATCATTGCTATAAAAGGATATAATGAATATATCCATAAATTGAGATATGGAACCATTGCAGGAATCATATTAACTACACATATAACAACAAAATCACTTTTGAAAGATATCTAGGATTAAAGATCTACCCTTATTTATCATTTTTATGGTAGTCCCAAATGTCAAAGTTTTGAGAACTGTGATAGAAAATCATGTTCGTTAGGTGATTATTGACAGAAAACATCTAGTAGCTAACAAGATGTATGCACAAATATTTATACAAATGTGCCAAGACAAGGTTACATAAATCATTGACCTTCCATAATGGTCTTGGAAGATTGTCGACATTCCTAGAATTTGGTGTGAAATGTATGGAATTAGGTGGACGTGGTGTTGAACATGGACTTCATTTCTTCTTTGTATGCATGGTGTTTTCGAATTTTCAAAATTGACTTATTGCACATTTGATTTTCAGCTATCATTGTAGTCATGGTTTGGTTGTTTCCAACACTTATATCTCTTGTTGATTTCATGGCTTGCAACTATTGCTACCATGTCTGAATTCTAAGATCCAGTTGTATAGGTGTCTCTTTTTTCAAGTCCACCCAGTACTTGTATTTGACTGAGGGGTATACTTTCACTAGACCTAACTTGTGAAGACACTTTGTTTCCATACATTGTCAAAGTTGTTGGGACTTTTATCAGGTCTAGTTCTAGCAAAATGAAATGATTAATTTTTCCAGGTGACATTAACATGGAAACATGTCTAGGGTCTAAGAACTGAAGGAACTTTGATTTAACCATTGGACCCAACCTTCTTGTTGTAACTCTTCTTATGGTGTTAGCTTTTTGTCTTTTCATTATAGTGTACATCAATGTGCCAATTAAAATATTCGTGATAGGATATTGATATGGGATATCTTTACATATGTGAGGTAGACTTAGATCATCTTTGCTTATTTGGAAAATCATAATGCATTTTTTTCCAATTCTTAAGAGATTGGTTTCAAATTTGCATCTAGGGATGAGAGTTGTCCATATTATCAGTCTAAACAACTTGGGTATCATTTGGGGTGTCAGGTAATTAACCATATATCCCTTGTTTGTTAGTTTCCTGATCTTATGATTCCTGTGTAAACACAGGTATCGATTACCATATCACAATGTCTAAGATGTTGATTTCCTGAAGTTGTAAGAATCTAAGAAAGAAAATAAAGATGATGGGTCAGCTTAAGTAATTAAGTATTGATTTCATGGGATGGAGTCTTCTTTTTTCAATTGTTGTATTTCTTCTTATTGTGTCCAATAAAGTAGGTGGAACTAGTGGCTCATGTATTCTATCCACTACAGTTAGCATTATCCTTAGAGTGAGAGTGATTACTCAAGATCTGGTGCAGTATATTCCTTTTCCACAAAAGCATATATTAAATGTCTGGCATAAGTTAGATGTTTGTACCTGTATTATTGTTTGACTAGACAAACTGTTTTATATGATACAATGTGAAATATATTTAGGTTTAACCATAGCATGAATCACAATCATTCATTGGTGATTGTGGATCGTATGGGATCCCTAGTTCTCCACTCTTCATGTTGATGTTGCACTCTGCATCACAATCGAAATAAGAGGTGATTTGAATCTAATTCTTTGATTGTTACATTATGCCTGGGAGTTCCCAAAACTCATTTTCACTACTAAAAGGGGATAGGAAAATCCCTAACCATGCTCAGAATTGCCCATATTTGTTAGGAATTAGCCCATAATTTGTCCAGACTCAGAAGAGATAAGGTTTTTATGAACACGAGGTCAAAAATAGTCTCAATTTATACCCAACATGTTTAGGTTTGACCATAATGAATGGCTAAAATCGACTCATAATTGTTGGTTTATTAGGGATGAGGTCTCATTGTCGTTGGGAGGTTGAGATATACCTTTGATCTTTCAAAATTATTGCATGCCATTAGATGTTGATCTTGAATTGGATGGGTTTTTGGTTCAAATTACATTTTGGAATGGTAATTTCCTTTTACTATTCTCTCTTGCACAATATGCTACACTTTTACATGCATAAGCTTCATTTTTTTCTGCAGCTGTGCCAATTCCTAGCACAATTAATTTTAGCGCTCTTTTGATTAGTTAGATATATGATTTTAGTTTTGCCTCTTGATAAGGTAATGTTACATTGGTGTAAGCATACACAGAGGATTGGAGAGATGTATAATTTCAAAGCAATGTAAGTATGATTCCATAAAATCAATACAACATATGATCTTAATTTAATTTGATTTGTTGGTATGTGCACATGTACATGTGATGTTTCCATTTAAACATGCATGATAGTTAGTGACATTAAACATGCATGATTCAAGGATTTCCATTTAGTCTAGTTTTTGTTTTTTTTAACACTTCCAGGTATCATCTCAATATCGACAAACGTTCGTCTAGGCTATAGAGGAGTGTTACACATAGATGCTAAACTTGCCACGAATATTTGTCGCTATATCAATGCACATCTTCTATATGTTTCCACGTAGATGTTGAACCTGCCACGAAAGTTAGTGAAGCGATTCGTGGATACTGCGACACACATTCATGGAGCTATAGAAAATGTTTCCACGTAGATGCTGAACCTGCCACGAAAGTTAGTGAAGCAATTCGTGGATACTATGATGCACATTCGTGGAGCTATAGAAAATGTTTCCACGCAGATGCTATACCTGCGACGAACATTCGTCTCTATAGCAATGAACCTCTGCTATAAGTTCGTCTCTATAGACATGAATGTTCATGGCAATTTTAACATCTATGTGGAAACATATAGAAGACGTGCGTCGATATAGCGATGAATTTTCGTGGTAGGTTTCAAGTTGAAGTAAATCGGAGAACTGTTGTATAGGTGACATGTGGCCACTATGAAGCATGGATATTGCCACGACGGGGAATCTTCGTCTCTATATCCATGAACATTTCACCACAAAAAAATGAAACCCATATCGTGGAAACATGGACAAAAAAGTGTGGCAATTACAATGAAAAAGCGTGGAAAATTTGACTTCAGTTAACTGAGTTTAGGTTCGGTTCAATTGAGTTTGAGTCTTCAAGAGCACTCTAATGGTGATAATCCCTATGGTAGAACAATTGAGGTTTGAATTATCCTATGTGATTTGAATTCTCTCCATTGTAACATCATTGTTCATTATAGTGATTATTTGGATCATGTGACATTATTCTGATCCTATCTGAGTTCTGCTGCATTATTATTCTTCTACTCTTTTTTACTGCAGTTTTTACTCTTATTCAACTTTTCTGCTCATTCTTTCTTTGTGAGGTATCCTAATCTCTTAGATCTGTTGTGACTTAGAATTTCACATGGTATCAAATCCATTGAGAGAATAGGTTGAGTAGCTTCTTTCGATAGTGCACCAGAAGCCACTGGATTTCCACATCAAATCCCAGCGCCATTACATTGAATTCATTGGAGAAATCCAATGAGGTCTAGTCAGGTGTGAAGGATCCGGATAAGAGTGTCTACTATCCTAAAGAAGTGCTTAGCAGTAGTATACCTCCATTATTGAGAGTTTTTTGTAGGTTATTAATAAAAATTTGAGTGTTGCAGCAGTTTTGCTGCAGAAGCAACAGTTTTCACCTTATATTCGCTCCAGCAGTTGTAATGGAAAATTTGACCTCTCCTCTCTCTCCCAGGATCCCGACACCCTTCAATTACCTTAATTGGAGGGATGATATGCAGATGGTATTGCGCAACAAATCACTGTATAGGGTGACAATGGGGAACTAGGATCCCGAACTACAATCAGTTGTGGAGAAAACTAAGTATCTGAATAGATTGGATGAAGCATTTGGTTTCATGTGTATTCATATTTACAGAGGCCTACTCTTCTAGCTCGAAATATTGAAGACTCCAATATAATTATGGTTGAAGTTAGAGACCCTCTTCGGTAAACAAGATGAGCTAAGAGGCCATATTCTGGAAAATGAGTTGATTGCTCTATAATCAAGCAGTTTCGAGACCATTCATTAGTTCTTTTCAAAATTCAATTCTCTAGTTATGCAATGCGAGCAGTGTGGCATTGAGAAGAAGGATGAGGATATGGTACTATCCATTCTGATCAAGCTAGGTATTGAGTTCTCCATCTTTGTCTCTACCTTCCATTCTGGGCGAATGTTAATCCCTGGTTGGAAGATTCCGTCCTTATATGTTTTCACTGAATCTCTCATCCAAGAAAAATATGAGTTGATCCAGATGGGCACATTGAATGCCTACAGAGATCAAAATCTTATGGTTGGAGAAGCAAAAAGTGTGAATTGGAAGGGGAAGCACAAGGGAAAGGATAAGAGGCCATCTGAACCCAATATGAATGCTAATTCAATTCCATCAGAAGAAGCCTCCATCTCTAAGAAGGAAAAACATAAGGAATTTGAGAAATCCAAGTGTTCCTATTTCAAGAAAGGAAACCACCTAGAAAGATCTTTCATGCAGAAGAAGATAGATCAGATGACCAAGGTTCTTGAACACCACAACATTTCCCTCCCAAAAGGTGCAAGAGAGACTGATTTTGGAAGTGAGTCTGATGGTCATGAGAGATCTTCCATGCACTAAAGGATGGATTTTCAAAATCACAAGCCCTCCTCATAGATTCAGGAGCCTCCAACTACATGGTTTGCTCCATAGAATCATTTTCTTCTCTAGATATCAAATATGGTCCGATTATTTAGATGGGAGACAACTCTCAGATCTGTGGTGAAGGGAAGGGCACAGTACATATCGAGCATGGGAAGTTCAAAAATGTTCTATTTGTGCATTCTTTGTTAGCAAATTTGTTGTCTGTATATCAAATGACTCACACAGGTTCACCGAAGAAAGTGGTCTTTGCTACTGACATAGTTGAGATTGCAGACATATCTACTGGGAAGATTATAGAGAAAGGATTTGCAAACCATACCTCCAAGGCATATGAATTCTCCCGTTTTTCCCATACTCTCTTCCTACCCCATTGGAATCTGGTGAATATTAGAGTGATATATTTTTTAATGAAGAAGAGGATCAAGATATTAATGTTGAGAATAAAGTTCAAGGAGATTCAGATTCAGATCCAGATCCAACACATGCTCCCAATCCATGGCCACGGCCAATATGGGTTCACAAATTCCTTGTAGCTATTGGGAACACAGTTGGGGATCCATCTAATCAGAGAAATCCAAATCTCAGTATCATGCAAACCTTGCACTATGTCATGCAGATCCACTTATCTCAGAGAGGCGCTACATGATGATGGGGTTTGATCCACAATCTCTTCGAGAGACTTTCCTTGGGGAATCTACAACCAAGCAACAATATCAGTTGTCTGAAAAAAGGTACTCAAAGGTTCATGATTTAGACCACAATGATCCATTCGCTACAGTAGAAATAAGGGTTCCTGAAAGACTTGTTTTGGAAAATACAACTTCTACACAATGGGAGGTACATCAAAGGAGCAAATCGAAATCCAGATCCATATCCAGATCTAGAACCTGCATTTCTATCCTACAAAGGATCAACTTGCCAATATTTTCACAAGGCTTTCACTAAGAAAAGTTTTTTCCTTCTCTGCTTAGTATGAAGGTTCTTTGATTTCCCTACTATTGTTCTTTTGAGGGGGTGTATTTTTCCCATGAGTTTTTTCCCCATTTCCTTGGTTCATGGATAGTTATTTTTTATCATTCATTTGATTGTACGGGTGACCTTTGGTCTTAGTAACCAGGGCTTAGGATGAAAAAGTACGGATTGAGGTGGGGTGTTAGGATATTTCAATACCTCATCCTTGTCCTACCTAGCATTATTTATTTTTCCTAGTTTTTTATGATGTCATTTATCCCCTAGTGGTGTGTAGATGTCATCTAGGATCCATCTACCACCTTCTAATCCGTGCATGCATCATTTTAGGACCACTTCATTCACTTCCCTATTTTATAGGAACCTACTGAGTTTTCCAGTACAGTCCACCTGAGTTAGCTGACTCTTGTAGGGGGTTGGAGCTTCAAATGCCACTGATTGTGACCTCATTATCCCATTTTTTATTGAAATGCATGAAAAATCACTATTTCACCCTCCTTAGTCAGTTAACTGATTGTGACTTCAGTTAGCTGAGTTTAGGTTCAGTTCAGTTCAGTTGAGTCTTCTGGAGCACTTGAGTGGTGATAATACCTATGCTATACCAATTGATGTTTGATTCTCTAGTGTGATTTGAATTCTCTCCATTATAACATCATTGTTCATTATACTAATTATTTGGATCATGTGACATTATTATGCTCCTATCTGAGTTCTGCTACATAATTATTCTTCTGCTCTTTTTTACTGCAATTTTCATTCTTCTTCAACTTTTTTGCTCATTCTTTCTTTGTGAGGTATCCTCAGCTCTTAGATCTGCTATGACTTAGAATTTCACAGATCTCAATGCTGGAAAAAATCTGAATCCTAATATCTCCTTCCTTCGAACACTCATGCAAAAGGAATAACTAAGGAAAATAATTGCGTCAGAGGTAAGGATTTTGAACACAAATATGGATCCCACCATGAAAACTATAGTGTCACTTTTATAGGAATGCTGCTTCGAAGGAAAAGCCTTATCTGAGGTGCTAACAAAGCATCCCCGCCTTCTTAGAACATGTAAATATATGTAGTATGTACAACCACCTCCTCGAGATTGCGAATTGAAGGATCACAATTGGATTGCGGATTGAAGGATGTGATGGGAGGAGATGAGCTACAAGTGTCGCATTCAATTTGCAGGTGCAACATTCAAGTGTCAATCGAAGGAACATATTTTTTCAATCTTCGGACATACAATCCAACGCTTGACATTAAATAATAAAGTTAAATAGGGGAGTCTACTCCCACTTGTAAAATGCCTTACGACATAAATAAATATTATGTAGATATTTTAGATACACAATTTTATATATTGGTATAAAGAATATCTCTCTTTTTTAAGGTCCTTTTTTTTGGCTAGTATAATCACAACATCTCACCTATAGCATATTTACATGACTTTCTTTTCTCTACTGATTGATTTCTTCTTGATGCTAGACATGCATGGTGTGGTGGTTGTTCTTAACAATGATATTAGAAATGAGGATACTCATACTTAAAAGGAAGACAAGGTTATTCTTTGTTATTTATGGTTGCAAATATATTAATTAAATATAGTTTTATGAATATTACTATATTTTTAGTGTCGATAATGATTAAAGCTAAACACATAATTTGTTGAATAGTGTAAAAGGGAATGCAACTTTCCAAATTTATGAATGTTTTCAAATGGAATGGTGTTTTGAAGGTGTGTGAAAGGATTAAAAGGATTGGTCTACATATATATATAACAAGGTTAGATAGTCACTTGAGTTAAGTGTGTGCAACATTGATTTAACCTTTTTATTGGAAGTGTCTCTAAGGACTATGCATTTTCTTCTATCTATTTTAACATATAAAAGTGTTAGTTTGATTTAATACAATAACAAGGTTAGATAGTCACTTGAGTTAAGTGTGTGCGACATTAATTTAACCTTTTTATTGGAAGTGTCTGTAAGGACTATGCATTTTCTTCCATCTATTTTAACATATAAAAGTGTTAGTTTGATTTAATACAATGCATGAAGGGGGTTTTCTCATAGATTCCCTTTTATATCAATCTAGTGCTTAATTCCTAGTTCTTGTTTTACTATGCTAACTAATGTATGGTTTATTCCCTATATATAAAATGACGATGCCCCATTTACCTAGCACAAGATTGATGGAAAAAGGTTTTATAAAGTACTATGGAATCAACTTATTATTATCCCTACAACTAATGCGTATATTATATCTACCTTATTTTTTTCTTTTGTGGGATGACAATATTCATAGAAACCCCTTTTTTTTATAAGGTACGAACAGTAGAATTATATTATCGAAAAGGAAATTACAGTTCTTTGGGTAATTGGTATACTAGAGGGAAAGCTAGATCAGTCACATCTCAAAAATTCAGACATTAACAACCAGTTCTGACTGATATTACTAAAGCTAAAAGGGTTTAAGGTATTGAATTTAGGAGATGTACCAATGTATTTAAAGTTCCTAATACATAAATAAAGTAATCAATGCCGGACAGGCCAAGACTTCTAAATAGAAAATACAAAGCGACTGAGTTCATGTCATATACTTAAATCTAGGATATTTGGAGCAGTAGTAGAAACATAAATTTGGAGTCATCTAAAATGGTAATGATCAGAGCTACCTTAGATTTAACTTCCTTAAGAGTCATCTAAAATGGTAATTATCGGAGCTACCTTAGATTTAAGCTCCTCTGCATTCGCGGATTCCTTGCTAGTGTGCTCTACTATCGACTGCCTATGGTAAATGATCCCCACGTGGGAAGGGGGACTCTGCAATGAAAAACATTTCCAGTAAGATCGCGTTCCAGAGTGTTGAGGTATGCATTTGATTCTTTCTAGTTTTAATAATTTGTTGAGACCATGTTTCCAAAAGCTCAATTCTGGTCAGAGGATAAAACAATATTTTTCCTACATAAGAAGGTTATGGGCATTGTCGATAATGGCACAACACATAAGAGTTTTGGTTTTCCAGAGCAGGGATGAAGTCTTGGTGTATCTCATCTCTCTAGTTTTTGTGTTCCAAGGGTCATCGTCCAAACACCCTAGATCATCTTCAAGCTTCTGAGATGACGGGACTACAAATTGTCTCCCAATTCTATCTTCCATCAACTGAATGTGGGCCTTTGTAGGTAGTTTAGAAATAACATAAAAGGCTACCTTTTCCTCCATTGGTGCTCAATCACTCTGGGTATACGCATCCTCTTGGGCCTGCTTGGAGTTCTATGGGTCATCCTCTTCATGCAGACCATCTGATAATGGATAATGAACTCTGTGAGTGATACAAGACACAAAATTCAGATAGGCGGAAGATCCTTCCAAGAGTATGTCAATGCCGATTTATATTCCTCTTCATGCTAATACTTCCTGTTTTGACCCACCTGCCCAGGGAGAGGGATCAAAATAGATCCATTATTAGGTTGGACCTAGTGTTTCCATTGATGCAAGGTTTGAAATGTATGCCTATGTGAAGTTTTGAAGCCAATTTGAAGAAGTACATAGAACAAGGTTGTCAAAGAGAATACATGTGCAAGTACCACCAAGTAAAGGGAACCTACCCGCACAGATTAAGGATATGGAATGGGAATTGTGGCTCTATCAATGGTATATAAACGATATAAAAATATACTTTAAATCAGTATAAATGGCGATCCAAGTAGGCGTAAATGATCGTTAATTGAAAACATTCAGCTTGGCCTTGCTGTAATATTGTCCAACATTTGTATAAATAAGTGAAGAACCCTCCTCATTTGTGTATGTAAGGTGAATAAGGATGAAGCTATGAAAAAAATACAATCATAAGGAGAAATGGAGATCTAAAAGATGTAATAACAAATATATGGGGATTTGAGGAGATCAATAACTAGTTGATCTAGAGTAGAGCTTTTCACAAAGTAGTGGTTGCAATAAGTCACAGTTTTGAAGACAAGGGGGTGCATGGTTACAGTGTCGTGAATGAAGGAAGCACTAATTCACAGTTGGAATACATCACTATTTTGAAGACAAAGTGGTGTAGGGTTGCACTACTGTGAAGAAAGGAAGCACGAAGTCACAGTTGGATTAAGTCATAGTTCTGAAGACAAAGGGGTGCATGATTGTAGTACCATGAACAAAGGAATCCTAAAGTCGTAGTTGAAATAAGTCATAGTTATGAAGAAAAAGGGGTGCATAGTCATAGTACCGTGAATGGAGGAGGCACGAAGTCATAGTCATAATTGTGAAGACAAAGCGGGTGCATGGTTGCAACATTGTGAGATATAAATGAAGGAGGTGCAAATTCATAGTTGAGAGATAAGACAAAGGCTAAAGAAGAATCTAGTACGAAGTCAGGAGAAATTGCAGTTAAAAAAGAGGAATACAAAGGATGGAGTAGATCAATGTGCAAAGTCATAGTGCCTAATCAAATAGATTGACTAAAAGCAAATTGACATTAGTGTGATAGAACCAAGAGGATTGAAAAGGGAGGCGGGAAGGTGCAAGGAGTGTGAGTTAGTGTAGGCTCACAGGAGGTTGGTGCCTCCACCCAGTTGTTGATGGAAAATACAGGGAGTTGGTACTTCCTTCAGATCAGTGTTTGATAAATGTGTGAGACAGTGCTCATAGGAGGTTGGTTCCTCCACCCAGTTGGTGCTAGAAAACACAGGGAGTTGACACTTCCTTCAAATCGGTGTCTGAGAAATTTGTGAGTCGGTGCTCAAAGGAGGTTGGTACCTCCACCCAGTTGGTGTTGGACAGTAAAGGGAGTTGGTACTTCCTTGAGATCGGTGTCTGATAAATTTTTGATTCGGTGCTCACAAGATCTTGGTGCCTCCATCTAGTTGGTGTTGGAAAACACAAGAATTCGGTGATTCCCATGAATGTAATCTCTACACGTCTTAACAAATTTTGTGGTATTTCTCCCATTTGGGTTTCCACGTAAAATATATGATGCATGTGTATGGTTTTGAATGGTATTTCTAATGGTTAATGTTACATGATATAATTAATGTTTGAAATTGTAAAAAGTGCTAAACAATTATTCATCCCCCTCTTAGTATTTCCAACAATTGTTATCAGAGCGAGTTCCTTCAAATTACAGTTTAACCACTCAAAGGAAGATCCATGGAAAGACACGAAGGAATTTCCTCAAGTAGAATTCCACTATTTTATGGAAATAACTACGCTTCTTGGAGTGTAAGGATGCATGCATATTTTATGTCTCTAGGGCTCTAGGTTTGGAAGCCTCACCATTTTCAATGGGTATGAAAGTCCAGAAGATCCCCATAATGGCGTAGATGGAAATAAATTGTATCATAATAATGCAAAAGATGTGAATGCAATCTTTAGTGGATTGTCAGAAAGATAACTTGTTAAGGTTATGCATATTACCTCAGCAAAGGAAATGTGGGATAATCTCAAAATTTTTTATCAAGGCGACGATGGATTCAAGAAATCAAAACTACAAACACATAGGGGATAGTTTGAAAAACTTTAGATGAGTTAAGAAGAAAACATTGCAGCATACTTTCTTTGTATCGACACAATAGTATGCACTACCAGAGGACTATGAGAAGAACTAAAAGAAAAAAAATGTACAAAAGGTACTTAGATCCCTTCCAATAAAATTTGACGCAAAGGTATCAGCCATTGAAGAAGACCTAGACCTAGAACTACTTGCCATGGAAGAATTACAAGGAATTCTCACACTACATGAAGTGAGGGTAGACAAAGGAAAAGGAACTTCAAGACATGAATCAACATTCAACGCAACCAAGAAGACCTTTAAATGTTTTAATTGTGGAAAAGTTGGTCATTATGCTTTAAAATGTCCATATAGCAAAATCGAAAATAATGATGATGAAGATATTTCTTATTACAAAAGGAAGGAAATTAAATACAAGAAAGGAAACATTGAGAACAAACATTATGACATACAAAAGAAAAGTTTATATTCCAAAGAAGATAGAAGCTCATTTGATGAAGAATATGATAGTGACAATGCTTTAAACAAAATTCTCTTCATGGAAATAGTGACATAAAATGAAGATATAGAAATTAGTGATAGAAATCATCAAGAAAAACACGAAGACAAGAATGAAAACAAAGGATGATAAAGAAGAAGAAGTAGACCTTGAGGGTGAACTTATCAGTGCATTGGATGATCTAAGAATGGAAAGGAAGAAGAAAAAGAATCTAAAAGAACAAATGTCCAAACTTAAAGAAGAAATCGTGAGAGAAAAAGAAGATGAAAATCTTATCATTGATCTGAAAACACAATTTGAAGCAAGAAGAATAGAAGAAGTATTGACAAATCAATTGGATTAATAGAAAATAAAAGTAAGTGAAAAACGGTAAGTTGAAAGTGATATGCTAAGAAAAGAATTTCAAAATTAAAAATTAGGTCATCAACATAAAACTCAAGAGAGATCTAAAGTATCATACCAATATTAGAATTCAAATGCAACCAAAGGGAAAACTAATCCAAATTCACAACAGTGAAAACTATTAGAAGGAAATAGAGAGAATAAAAAGGGACTTGGAAACAAAAATGGTCTTTCTAAAAGAGGAAGTGCCAAAGATAAACTCTCAGTTAAATTTCCATTCGATGTATGACACCATTTCTAAAACATTAAAAGAGATTATGAACAATTAAAAACCATATAATGATAGGTCATGACTAGTGTATAACCCTTATGAGGAGTTAAAGCAGATGAAAATATGAAATATGTTGGAATTCAAACCTATACAGATGCAACTAAAAAATTCATGAAAATTGAAGATAATCAACTCAATATGCATAACAACACGATGAAAACCCAAAAAAATCATAAGAACGACATAAACCATGAAGCTAAAGCATCAAGAAGATCAATATTAAAAAGGTAACAAACATTTCTTAAGCTATTTTTTTTTATGCAAAAAATTGCATTTAGTTAAAAACACAATAATTACACGGGGTTAAACTAGCACAACTACTTAATTTGTGGTCTTTGAACATCTATAGTTCACAAGTTAAGTGCTAAAAACAAGTTACTTATTCTCCACATAAGTTAAGAGTTATTCATGAATTAGATACTAGTTATTTTTTATATTATTTTTATCTATAATTGTTTATTTAGAATTTGGAAAGACTGCCATAAATTGAATCTAGATAATACACTTGTCCACCCAAAATTCTAAGATATAAATACCTATCAGTATAAAAATAAAAATAATTAATTACATAAAGATAAAAAAATTTGCAATACTATAATCTTTGAAGTATAAAGGTATTATGTTTCTGGAATTATGATATGTAAAATTATAATGTATATCAAAATTTATGTTCTATAAATCCTAAAATTTCATTAAATTTGTAACTTCGATCCGAAATCAAAATTTCTATTCCCCAAAATTTAAAAAAAAAACACAGATTTTAAATCATTTTTATCCTACGTCCCTCATAAAGATTGAATTTGAAACTGAAAAAAAACAATATTTGAAATTTAAGAATATTCGATGTTTTAGATTTCTTTACACATATTGACCATATATGATATTCACAAATAATTGCCTCCAATAAAACGGTGGATCCATAAATTAAAGAACCGGGTTAGAGCTATCACTGGATCAACAACAAAACCCAACAAACTTTTCACAAAGCTAAGTTGAAATTTCACAAATAAAGTTTTCTTGATAGAGATTAACTTTAAATTAAAAACATAGGGTTTGGTTAATTCAAGTCTAAAAAGAAAGCCTAGGTTATAGTCCATAGTTCCTTCTTCTAGCCAAAGGGTGGATGGCATTTCTTTTACAATTTGCAATAGATGTGGATAAAATATGGAGGAAATGTTGGTGTTGGGATTCAAATCCCTTATTTCTTAGGTGGATGCAAAATTCATTAAGGAGATTTCTACTCTGGAGGAATTTCCATATGTTATAACACTTTTGAAAAAAAATAGTTTTTGTCCTTGGATTTTTCATTTACTTGGATTTTTAATTTAGGGAAATATAAAATTTATATTTTTATTAAGGGAACAAGGCAACATTGAATATTAGGATTCCTACCTTTCCAATCCCCCCCCTCTCTTCAAATTCACCCTCCACTTCCACGTTATAATCCCTAAATGTTTGAGCGTTTTGGTTGACCTCGGCCGGTGAATAGTGGACGCAAAGTGCGGAATGCGGAATGGTTTTCGCGGCAGGTTTTGGGATTTTAATATATTAACATGAACGCTCGAGCATTATGTATTCCAATAATGCTCGAGCATTATAGAATACATAACGCTCGAGCATTATTAGAATACATAACGCTTGAGCGTTATTGAATTCATACTGCTCGAGCGTTATTGAATTCCTCGAGTGTTATTGAATTCATAAGGCTCGAGCGCTATGTATTTATATAACCCTCGAGCATTATAGAATTTATAATGCTCGAGCGTTTTGATTTCCTATCCTACGTGTTAAGTGGCATGGCAGGCTCGGGCCAGCCCATACCTAGTTCAAAGAAAAGCTCGCACGTTTTTCTTTCACTGAAATTTCGCGTGTTTCGTGAAAGCACCATTACATCTAAAAGGAGCCTCAACTTCGTGCAACAAGCCCTAATAAACTTCATTTCAAAAAAAACCTAACATTTTTTCATGATAAATATTAGTTTAAGTTTCCACACTTTTCTGAGCACTATAAATTTACCTTTTCTAATAACTCTTTATTTCTTTTCCCAGACATTTATGTGAACGGTTATTAAATTGCATGACAAGTACTTGTAGTATGTAAGCATGTACTTTGTGAACCATTCTCTTTCCACAAGTTTTGTATGTTTATATATTCATTCACTCTCATTATGTTTATATTCTTTAAACATACATGTGCTTCTCTGTGAACCATTCTCTTTCAACAAGTTCTGTATATTTATATATTCATTTACTCTCATTATGTTTGTATTCTTTAAATATATTTTTTACATATGCTTTTATATATATATATATATATATATATATATATAATTTATTTTATTTTACTCACATTAAAAGAAGAATTATATAGGATTTATTTTATTTTACTCAACATTAAAAGAAGAATTCGAGGTATTTCACAAAGGAGTAGAAGGAAACAAAATAATTAAGTGTTTGCAGTTATTGAATGTACACTTAAGATGGTGACTCCTTTTCGTTTAGGATTACTGCCATAGAATGAATTACCTAACTTACTCGAGTGCTAAAATCATTATTCATGAATACTGCAGGTGTTAGAGTTTCTTACATTCGAGATATTTCGGAGCAAAGTACTAGCAAGAATGACAGGTGCATACTTATTTGTAATTATTTGCTTTCCCATGACATTTTCCCATAACCTTTTTTTTTATAGTTATGGGAATCCTTGATACACATTTTTTACAAATTTTATGGAATAGATGATCTGTAATATATCCACTCTTTCTCTATATATATTTACATGATATTTATATAGAGATAGATGGAATTCTATAAAACTAACTGGTGATGGAACAAATGAAGCCAAATTTTGTGAGTGGAGGTGGATGTCACCTTAGGAAGTTATTGAACATGTGAATGTATTATAAAGAGTTTAATTTCTGAATTGCTTATGCATATGGCAGGTGCATTGATCTGATTAGATACTTATATTTTGTGTGGTTGATAATTTGATTATACGAACATACTTATATTTTGTGGTTGATAATTTGATTATACGAACAGTTGAGAGATGAATCTCTTGGTTTTCTTCCCTGACCATCACCTTTCCTTTGCTCCCCTACCATTGACCTATGAAGCATTCAGATGCACAAAAGAATAACGAGTAGCCTAGGAGGGAGTATTTCAAACAATAGTAAAACAAAAGTATTTCTGGGCATGGTTGTATTCAGGACAGTTGTTGGTTTAGTGAAACTATTGAGAAGGATAATATGAAAGGTGAAATCTGAATATTACAATTTTAAGCAGATATCAATCTGTATCAAATTTGTGCATTAGCTAATGCAAAATCATCTAATAGTATTGTTAAGATGTATTGATTTTAGTGATATTACATTTTTGTGCTATCATTCTCTTAAATATACATGTAATTCATCATTAAATTTCATAGAAGAAAATCAACTACAGCAATGTATATGAAGAAAATTTCCATCAGAAAAAACAACTATAAATATTGGAAATAAACATAGACTATATCTTAAATTAAAGGCTAATGATGTTCGAAGTTAACCTACTTTCACATGAAGAGGCAAAGAAGGTAAGAATGGCTTTAAGAAAATAAAATATATTGAAATTATCATTCTGTTATATATATATATATGTAATTCATGATTAATTTTCATTACATTATGTGTGTGTATAAAAGATGGTTTTAATGTGGTGCAATTGAACCGCACTTAAAATGGATTTAAGCTATACCAGTGATAAATGTATTTCTATATTATTCATATTTTTGTTTTAGAGATTTTCTTACCATTTAGAATATATTTCTAGTATGTGAAGTTTATATATAGAAGACAATCTAATATTGACAATATATATCTGCAGGAAGTGAATGTGATCCGAAATAAAAAGGAAAAGAATGGAAGGAATACATATAAATAAAATATGATAGTAATTAGTTAATTATAATTGATTGATTAGAAATGGATATTTTATTTATAAATTTGATATTTGAAATAAAATTTAAATATTTTATAATATAAATAATTTATGTATATATGTTTGTTTTTTTTTAAAATATAAATATAATTTTAATGTCAAATATAATAAAGAGAAATAAAATTTATGTATTTTATAAAAATAATTATTTCCATTTTTAAAAAAATGATTTTTCTTTATTATTTCTCTTTAACCAAACTGAAAACATAAACATATTTTGAGAAAATTGGAATATCTCACCAATAAGAACAAAAAAAAGTGGAATCTCTACACAATATGAAACATTACTCCAGAGAGGATAATGACTCGCTACTCATAACAACCTTCCATAAACGTATAACAGGAATGCATGAACTAATGGCTAAGATCCTCCAAATCTTTTTCATGAAGGATGGTATCCTACTAAAAATTGTGTTACACTGTGTTACACAATTTGCCTAACAATTCATAGAATGAAGTTCTGGAATGCTAAAACTGCTGTATATGTAGCATTGTACTATGTACTACAGCTATTTCTCGATTACAAGAGATTGAACCATCAACGATGCAGAAATAAAGAAAGCTTGCATTCGTTATATGCCATCGGCAGACTCCACTGTCCATGCTACAGAAAAATCTCCATCGAATTACATGGCCTGGCTGACAAAATCTCTGTTCATACAATCTTCAAACTGAATCGCATCCCAGGCATTATCGTAAAATGCAAACTGTTCGTAGTCTTCAATGTCATCCTCGAAGTGCAACTTTTCACCAAGGGATTTAAGATCCGGCTTCTCCCGTGAACTCTCCGATGTTTCCTTTGCAGATTGACAGACTTCTTCCTTTATGTCTAGAACAGGGCTCGGGGGAATGCCGAGCTCTTCGTCTGAAGCCTCCAGGAGATAACACAGATCAAACCCCGAGTTCGAATCTCGGGCGCTAGAAATATCCGAGGCTCCAGAATTATCACAAGAGTTGGCGGAAGGATAAGAAGGGGAAGATGTTTCGGTAATCTCTTCCTCCAGGCTTTTCATTACTCTGTTTACGAGCTCCTCACTGGGAGCGAATTCTTCTTCTTCGTCGTCTGCTAAGGCTTGATCTAGTTGCAGTAGATAAAGAAATCGGTCTGTTTCTTCGCTGTGGAAGCATTTCCGCTCCCGGACGTCAATGGAATCCGACAGAACCTCGGGCGCACGCTCTCGTTTTCTGAGCGGCGCCTCGGTCATGATTGATAGACGGCCCGGGTATAACTCGAATGCGGAACTCAAAGGTGTTGGAAAGACGAGAGGATGATGATAGTTCGTCTGCAGCCAAGAAGAACCGGATCCGGATCTGATAGCAGCGGATAGGTGGACTGCCTATACTATATATGGTGTCTCTACATTTTGTGTTACAAGCCAAGTAAGGCAAGGCAAGTGAAAGAACTTCAGGGTTAGGGTTAGGGTTAGGGTTAGGGTCAGGTAAGGATTGAGGATGGGTGTCTGTCATTTTCTAGTGGGTTGATTGTGGTACAAGCCAAGTAAGGCAAGGAAAGTGAAGAACTTCATGGTTAAGGTTAGGATTAGGATTAGGATTAGGGTTAGGGTAAGGGTTGAGGATGGGTGTTGTCATTAGGGTTAGGGTAAGGGTTGAGGATGGGTGTTGTCACTTTCTAGTGGGGTGATTTGTGGATAGTACTGGATAGGTGGATTGGCTACATATGGTGTCTCCACATTTTGTGGTACAAACAAAGTAAGGTAAGGTAAATGAAGAACTTCAGTGTTATTAGGGTTAGGGTAAGGGTTGAGGATGGGTGTTGTCACTTTCTAGTGGGGTGATTTGTGGAATGCCAACTTCTTAGATTAATTTAGATTAATATATATTGATTTAATTTAGATTAATATATTTTGATTAAAGAAAGATGAAAGAATATGACATAGCAAGGATAGTTAAAAAATGAAATTAGATTAATTTAGATTAATATATATTGATTAAAGAAAGATGAAAGAATATGGCATAGCAAGGGTAGTTAAAAAATGAAATGGTAAGGGGATTTGGTATGGGAAGGGCAACTAAATAATGGAATGGTAAGGGAGTTTGGTATGGTTTTAGGAGTTATTTTAAATTGGGTTGGAATTATGATAGAAGTTGGTTTCAAAATTTTGTTTATAAAGTTTTGGGTTTCTTGTAAGATGATTGGATTTTCAAAAAAGTGGAATAAATAAAAATGAATTTAATTTGATAAGAAATGAGAAATAAAATAGAGCAATTTGGATAAACCATATCACAGGGACATCCATAAAAATGAAAAGACTTGTAAGGTTATTATTCACAAAGATCATATCAACGTCACCAAGATATTGATAACAATGATATCATTTTCATGTGAAATACGTGGAAACTCCATACACACGCTATAATAAGTCCATTGTTTGTGATCTATATTTTGAGCTACTTGCGGGCCATTTGGCAGGAAATCTGGCTGTTATTTTGCTGTTTACGGCATTGATGTATAAATTTCGGTTATTATAACGAAAATGAAAAGCTGGGCAATTAACTTATTACACGACGGTGCGTTTCAAATCCGTCTCTGCCCGATTAATCTGATGATGTTTTATTTTAATCAAATTGATATTATTTTATATATTTTCAATTATTAATTTATTTATTCTTAAAACACATATTATTTAATTTAATGTTGAATTTATTGTATTTTAAGAAAATTTTATTATTAATTAATTGAATTTAGTTTGAATAGATGTGGGATGGAATGTTATTTTATCCATATAAATTTTATATTTGATTTAATTAAAAATAAAAATAAAAAATTAATATAAAAAAATTTAATTATATCTCTTTTTAAATGGTTAGAAACAAATTAAATGTTATCCAAATTAAATGTTGAACAGAGTGAAAATCCAAAAAAAATCATGAACAATCCAATTAAATAAAACTTTGAATAGTGACATATATGGACTCATTCTGAATTTTATTGAGTGCGACGTCCCGAATTGCTTAGGCAGGCATACGTGGGAACTTCGCCCTCTTTTAATTTATTTAGATATAAATATCATTGAAACTTGTGGTTTGCAGGAGGCGACAAGCCCCCTCCATATGAAAAGAAAAGGAATCAGAGAGATCATAACAATGATACCAAGCATAGGATAGGAATGCGGTCATTTTCATTATCTAAGACGTGGGAACATACAAATCCACACACCAAAATTTAAATATTTTTTTTTATGGATTTTGAACTTTCGGTTTCGGTAGGTTCTTGACAATTCCACGGTAAATGAAAAGGCGACTAGATCAGATGATTCTATTTTGAGAGATTAACTAATAATTGTTTTTATGGTGTAAAGGTACCTTATTAAGGAGAGTGTATTATTGAATGGTTAGTATGAGAATGTATTATAGATATATTATTATTAAATGTTTAATTATTATAATTAGAATCTATTGTAAATTGTGATTTGAAAATAAAATTGGGAAGATATTTAAATATTTACTTTTAAAATGTCTATATAGAATTTAGGTGTTTGTTATTAAAAAACTAATAATTCAAATACATTAAAATAGTTATATAATATAGGATTTGGTTTTGTATATATTTGTTGTAAAAAAGTTATATTTAAAACCAATTAAAATAGATATAATATAGGATTTTATAATAGTGCATGGT
>BSBM01000814.1:1572500-1580000 GCA_027924585.1 Larix kaempferi | reverse complement strand
TATATCTCAATAATGTGTGAGCTTTGTAATGTGTACGAATATGTGAATGATTAAATCAAAGAGACTTCTCAAATATCTCTTACACCATTCCAAAGGAGATAGTTATTCAAGCCTATTCTTAAGGAGAATATCATGGAAGATTTGGTTGGCATATCTTATCTAGGATTCATGAGAGATATGTGGAGGATTTGAAGGCACCATATCTTGTAATAATAGGAAAGTGGTTGAGAGTAGTTGAGAGAACAATGGATCTGTAATTAATGCATTCTTATCTTTTTCTTAAGGACTCTCATGTATAAAGGAGAGTGCTCCTTCTCCATTCCATTAAGTTGTAACTAAGTTAGATTAAGCTTGTAAGAGGGTTGTAATGAAGTTGGATTGGATTGGATTTTGTACTTGTTAGATTAGTCTTTGATTTGAGATTCTTAATTTGATTTAATCTTTCATTGTTATGCTTCCATGTTTGTCATTTGATTATTGATTTATAAATGTGAGCTCACTTATGTCATTGTTGTTAACTCTTCACATGTTGTATTTCTCTTACGCAATTTCAATGCTTTTCCTAGTTAGTGTTTCAATGCTTTCCTAGATTAATTTGATTTCAGCAAATTAGATTAAGTTAAATTAGATCTACTTCAGTCCTGCACAAACAGTGCACGTGCTTCGTCAGTTCACGTACCCCGGGTTGACAAGTAAATAGTTGGGCAACCGCACTGCAACGTAATTATTACGACATATAACTCACCTAACATTTTGGCGCCGTTGCCGGGGAAGCACAAGGGATTGAGGTATTAATTTCTTTTTTTCATGCAAGTGTGATTATTCATGCTCCTAACTCTAAGGTGACATATGGGTAAGGGCATGAAGGGTGTGTTTCAATTTCTGCAAATTAGCGTAAATTTCAATTTCTGCAATTTAGAGTAAATTTCAAATTCTGCAAGTGTGTTTCAATTTTTGCAATTTAGTGTCAATTTCAATTTCTGCAATTTAGCGTAAATTTCAATTTCTGCAAGCATGTTTTTGCAATTTCAATTTCTACAACTGTGAAGAGGTTTTCATGTGTTTCAGCAAGAGTGATTTTCAGATTTTGATTTGGGTGCTGTAAGAATCCCTTTTACAATATGGTTTAACCATGAGTATCAGCTTGGAACAACTCACTCAAATCCTTGCAAAAGTCGGGATCTCCTCCTCTCACGAGGAAGAGATCTTGACAGCGGCCGGAGAGCTTAATTACTCCTCCACCAAAGAATGAGAATTCTTATGCATTAGAACAGGAAATCGAGGAAGATGATGAGGAGCTACAACATGATCTGAGCGAGGAGAATTGCGCTTATGAAAGTCTTCTCGAACAATGGTTTCAAGCACACACCAGGTTAGACGCATATAGTTTTTATTTTGTTAATTTAGTGATTCAGCAAATTTCGCATGTTTATACATATTTTCGATTATTATTATTTACGAACTTGAAAGAGAACATATTGTTGTTACTGTTACGTGCCTGGCTACATTGGATAGTTGACTACACTTAACATAATTCTAAATTTTAATTAGCATAGAATAGGTAGATTTTCAGTTTTTTTTAAGTTTTCAATAAGTATGCTCTCCTCTGCGTTTCGTGCAATCTGAGGATTAGAAAGTAGGATGTTTTCTAATGTTTTCAGGAAAAAAAAATTAATGTTTTCAAATATGCCTAATCGATTTATCCTTAATTTGCAAATTATTTATATCCATTTGCTTAAAAAAAAAAAATTGTTTTACATTTTTTTTTTCTTTTAGAAAAAAAAAAAAAAAAATTGCGCATCCATCTTTCGATTTGAAAATAACAAATAGTAGGTGCATTAGGATTATTTAGGAATGCAATAAAAACAAAACTCAAAAATATAATAAAAGGCCTGCAATTTATCCAAGATAAGAGATGTGTTTTTCATGCTGAAACTGTCACATTAGAGCTGAAATAAGAACATGTGTCACATTTGAATTGCATCTTCTCAGTTTTGTTTATTTAATCTTGAATGTCAACAATACCATCTTTCACCTTCATCCTGCGGCCTGGAACCTAAACCTGCAACATACATAAAGCATCATCCTTGGTTTAGTTTCAAAACTCCTTTTGCGAGACCTCTGCAATTTTTTGCATGGATTTAATAGGCAACATATCTTTTGGCGAGTGATGGTTACAACAGAACGATATCTACATGGGGGCCAAATATGCTTGGTTTCTTTCATTTGACCATTGATAAGAATATCTCTATGCTCAATTGAGGATTCTGGTCCATACGGATCCCTGAATTCCGATGCCATTGCTAATCTACAGAAAATAGTCCTGACCACCAAACTGGAAATGTAGATGAAACGGGAACCTTCCATGTCACCATTGCTCCTCAACTATCGCAAGCACATACTTATTATTTAAATAATCCACGAGAAATGGAGGCGGTTACTTATTTTTATGAGCTTCTGCACATCACTACAAGTCATCTAGATGGTAAAACGAGAGACCAGATAGGCAGATCTGTTTAATGCAATCAATATGTATCTCCTCGATCCACTAGTACGTTCACTGAACAAGGATATTTTTTTTGCCGGTGGTTGCAAAACTAACATTCGATCTATCCTATGGGTACCAATTCTGCAAAAAACGCAACTCCATAGTTACAGACCTCAACAATTAAGCAAATAGGATACCTATTGCTTAGTCGTTCCACTCCTGAGATTCGCATAATTAATTTGAGTGACCAAACTTAGTTTATTTTAACAACTTACTCAGAAAATTTCATGATATCGGGTCAGGTTGTTGGCTCGTTTTACTCAAATGTTGTTATATGGGATTTACATCGAGATTGACTTGCCAGAATAGAGAATATTACAGGCATATCCCGAGCAAACCTTATCTCCTTGAACGAGCTGACCTTATCTCCTTGAATGGTTTTCATTTCTCCATGTCAAAATAAAATATTGTGATACACGTTGTGACTTGTTTTCATCTTATCACCGTGGAATTAGGAGTCTGAGCGCGGCCTCTTCATATTCCTTCACTTCCCATGATCCATCCAATCAACGTAATCTATGGAAATAACCTGGTGATAGGTTTATGAGCTAATAAGCTAACTTGCAGATAGCCGATACCATGGAAGAATCATGCTTTTACATTATTGATTTACCCATTACCTTTTCCATGAGCAGATCAAGGAGCGTAATCTTTTGCTAGTGATACATAGTATCGAAGGCACTTTTATCAGTGTTGGAAAGGTCGAGGTGTTAGTGTCAAAATACGGTTTATTTCTGTGTGATTTCCCCAAGGACCTTTGGCTTCACATATAAAGAAATATAATGGGATCTTCCAAATCAGACGGTAGCCCAGCTGCTCCTGGAGCTCCTGACGGTAAGCCTTTCAGCCTATCTTTTTAATACAAAGCATGCAAAGTATATTCTCCTTCGAATGCTTACACACTGGAGCTTGATAACATATGCTAGGAACCAAAATAGACTGTGATCTCAGAAGCAGGTTAATGTGCACCTCAAGTGATTCTATTCGATGGAAATTTAGGGATGCATCTCTGGAGTTCAGAACTACAAAGATTACCAATCCAAACTCCAAGTCTATCAACTCATCTTCACAGAGCTTCAGGAAGCTAGGGTCTGCTCCAATGATTTCGATGCCCTCGACATATATTGTGAGAGACATCAAGGATCTCGAGCACCCTTACTCATTCGAACAGCTTAGCGTTCTATCTGAGTAATCTGTTACAGTGGATGAAAAACTTGGGCGCATATTGAGAACCTTCACACACACTATGCAGTATTGTAGTATGGCAGCAGTTATTGGTTTGTGTTTACGAGTTAAATTGATGCGAAATTTCCCTGCACATTACAAGGTTGACATCTACGTTGCTCCTAGTTTCCATGCCTTTGAGGCTTCTGTCAACAAGCAATTGAATGAAAAAGAACGAGTTGCTGCAGCTTTGGAGAATCCCAATCTTTTGAAACTTGTTGATGAATGCCTCGCATCAAATGAGCTGTGAATGAAGCAAAATATTTACAGTTACAGATGGGCATATGTGTTTCAGCACTGCTTTAAACTAACAACCTGGTTCACAAACTTGAAGCACATGTTTGACAGAAGCAATGAGAAATTTGTCACTTCATCCATAAAATTGTAGAGGTTGACATTGTTACATGAAAAATATATATATATATATAATTACATATTTGACTTTTCTCTTTGCTGGGTTACGAATGGTATAAATCTGTTGCACAATATTGACTCTTTGTTGTGACATTAGTTTCAGGAGTTTGGTACTTGCGGACCGAAATGACAGATGCACAAAATTCAAATTGCAATTATCCATAGTCTGTATTAAATGATGAAATGCTATGTCTGCAGATGAGAACAGCGAGCCACAAGACAGAATTTGAACTTCTGAGATTATTGACATCTATGGACTTGTGAGATTTGACCTGCAGTGCTTATGAATTTGCTTGAATATGCTTGACCGGTTACGTAATGCAATTTTTTTTTATTTTTTTTTTTGCAGATTTGCATAATTTGTATTATTATTTTTTGAAACTCTTAGGAAAGAAGTATGTTCATAACACACACATTGAGCTTCCATCTAAGACTTGAACACGCATTTGCTAGACCGTCATCTACAAACATTGTTGTTTTCATTTAAATTTGCTCATGGGTAAGTCTGATTAAATTATGGTCACAGCAATATCTTTCAGATGGGAAATTGACAATCATACTCAGGTCGATTGCTCGCAATTTCATTTGGCTTCTTTCCTTTTTTGAGAATAATAGAACACTTTATTTTAATTGTTTTGTTTTGTTTTAAAGAAAAAGAAAAACAATAAAAATCATAAAATTATCAAATTATAAATTGCAAATGGACATTTTAATCATTCCTGGAAACAATAATCAACACATGTTCTTACGATCTATGCTAAGTTGTTTCTTGGAGTCACTTTACAGCGATCGATGATTCCACCTGCGCAACGACAAAGGTATACAAATGAGTGTAGCTGCGCGTTGTATAGCTGCGCATTGAACAGTTGCGCGTAGTGTAGCTGCGCGTTGAAAAGCTGCACATTGTATAGCTACGCATTGAACAGCTGCGCGTTGAACAACTGCGCATTGAACAGCCATTTTGGTATAGCTACGCATTGAACAACCATTTGAGTATAGCTGCGCATTGAACAGCTGCGCGTAGTGTAGCTGCGCGTTGAACAGCTGCGCATTGTATAGCTGCGCATTGAACAGCTGCGCATTGAACAACCATTTGAGTATAGTTGCGCATTGAATAGCGGCGCATTGAACAGCTGCGCGTAGTGTAGCTGTGCGTTGAACAGCTGCGCATTGTATAGCTGCGCATTGAATAGCTGCCCGTTGAACAGCTGCGCATTGAACAACCATTTGAGTATAGCTGCGCATTGAACAGCTCCGCGTTGAACAGCCATTTGAGTATAGCTGCGCATTGAATAGCTGCGCATTGAATAGCTGCGCATTGAATAGTTGCGCATTGAACAGCCATTTGAGTGTAGCTGCGCGTTGAACAGCTGCGCATTGTATAGTTGCGCATTGAACAACTGCACGTTGAACAACCATTTGAGTATAGCTGAACAACCATTTGAGTATAGCTGCGCATTGAACAGCTGCGCGTTGAACAACTGCGCATTGAACAACCATTTGAGTATAGCTGCGCATTGAACAGCTGCGCGTTGAACAGCCATTTGAGTGTAGATGCACGTTGAACAGCTGCGCAAGCGCAATGGAAATAGGTAACAATGTCTTTTATTTTTAATTTGTCGCATTAATACTTATTTCTGCATGTTATATTTTTGAAACTCTGACAGTTTTCATGCAGGATTGCTACTAAGTTTCTTTTCAGATTATAGACAATCAATTTTAATGCTGCAGTGATTCTCAAAAAAAAAAAAAAAATCAGAGAAAACATGATTTGATAGCTTGAAGGAGTTGCTTCTCATCGCACATTTCATGACATTTGCAGTTACACAGAAACCAATTACGTCATGATTTGTTTACCAACATTTCTCCTTCAAAGCACATTAGTCATCCATGCTGGAGTCCAATATTCCATTGTCTTATCTGTCATGACTTCACACATGCCTATTTTTCTGAATTGCATACAGTTTACCCCATTTTTCAGTTCATCTTTTTCCTCGCAAATAAAACCATTCCGCTCCCTCTCCATAATTACATTCCCTTGCCATAAGCATTGTTGCTACTGAGATCTTTCCTATAGTCCTACCAATCTTTTTGTAAAAACTCGCGTTGGCTGATGTGGGATTCCTTAAGGCCCACCTTTCAACAGTCTTGCCCCATCGACTTCAGCACCTTATCTGGGATATAGACTAGAGTCCATTTTGAGTACCTAGTGGCTTGCATGCCTTAATGGCAAGTTCTCTTGCTAAGGATCATGGGAATACATCAATGTCCCTTGATCATCAGATCTTGCAAGTGGCTCAACCTCAGCACATCCATTCGCACTTCGCAAGATGTACTCGGGTACCTTGGCATTCATTGACATCAATGGTGAGTTGCCTCGCACTGGTTAACGGCATTCATCAATGGTCGGTAATCCAGTGATTTCTCTTCATGCTCGACATCGACACATCCATTCGCATGATTAGAATTGTACCATCAGGTTTGTAGCGGATGAAGACTATACATTTTTTCCTGATTCCCTCAGCAGTTACAATAGCTTGAATTCATCTATGAGAGTCTGACAGTTCCACAGCACCAGTTCAGATGCCTCCACCTCCCATTCTCTGATTCAACACTGATAGTCCTTGCAGTTCCCGCAGTTGTTGTTACAACCATCACTGTTATCGCAGTTGCTGTTACGACAGTTACATCAGTTCCAATGGTTGTTGTTTTAGCAGGTCCCGCACTTGTTGTTACAGTAGTGCTGCTACAGTAGCAGTCACCTTTCACATGTTCCTACAACAGTGCCGTCTTTCACGTTACAGCAACAACGCCATTCACAGCTACATTTTTATGATCCTACAGCAGTGACACCTTCCATCTTCCAGCCGTCGCAGTCCCATATTCTTTCTGCCAGCCGTTACAGTAGTTGCAGCTATAGTACTAGTCACGATTTTCTGCTCCAGCAGCCGCAACAACTACATTCCTATTGCATAGTTCATCTACATTTTGGTTGAGTGGAGGTATGTTGTTTTCTAAGCTTTGATCATGAAATTCCTTCTATGCTGACTTGAATATTTTGGAAAATTCCCTCACCACACTTCATTTCGTTTTCCCTTCCATGACCTACACTATGTTGCATGAGGGCATGCAACCGATTCAGTTGGGGGGGGGGGAACTATTGTCATAATCACCACATTTTTCCATTATCATCATTCCATTTTCATCCCATTTACCATTCCCAAAAATTTCTTTTCCAACAATCCCCTGATGCACTTTACTTCATGCAATGATATACATTGGCATGATTCATACCAAATTGAGAAACGGATTTC